>JANPXK010000032.1:0-22874 GCA_024704745.1 Rosa lucieae
TTGCCGTGAGTTTGCAAGAGAGAAACAAGGAGGGGGCGTCCAAAATCAGAATTAAAAGAGATTTTCTAGGGAGATTTTCTAGGGCTATTTTTATGGAAAGAAATCAAGAGAAAAACCCTAAGTCTTCTTGCCGTCCAAACCAAGAGAAAAGCAAGGAATTGCCTGCAAAATAAAGAAGAACCCTAGGAATTCGGCAAGATATTATCTAGAGAGTTTTAAGGAAAGAAGATTGTGTGGTGACCAAAAAAGCTCAAAAGGAGTCTAGATTCATCCCTAGAATTCCTAAAGGAAATTGGCCGAAATTAAACAAGAAAAATCAGAAATTATCTCTTTATTTCGGCAAGGATTATTTAGGGAATTAATTCTGGAATTTGTGATTGGTTGCACCACCTCATAGGGCTTATTGGCACAAAATCATTGGAGGAAATTATGTGGAGGAAGCAAGTGTTTGCCGTGAGCTTTTCAAGGGTTTTTGACGTCTTGAAGACCTAGGGGTCGTCCCCTATATATCCTCTCTTCTCTCAACGTCAAGGAGTTCCAAGTTCCCACTTTTACGTTTTACACTTTGAAAAAAATCAGAAAAACTCTCTCTAGTTTAGCCGTGTTCTTCTCCATCCTCTAGGGCAACCACGAAGTTCAAGCAAGGCCAAGGAAGAAGAGGACAAGCCGTGCACACCATCCATCACCATCCTTGAAGATTGCTTTCGAAATTCAAGAGACCATTCATCACTTCATTCATCTCATCTTCATCACGGTGTAATCCGATTCTCCTTGTAACCTTTGCTTTGTAATTTTCGTTGGTTATGCCTTAGTTGACACATATGTTTGAACAAGTATTGTTTTCTGAAATTTTATGATTAATTGTTAATTTTCAGATTCATATATTGCGATTTATGGTTGCTTTGTGTGAGTGTTTGATTAAATTTGCATGATAGATAACTTTTGTATTTTAATCTTATGTGGTTGCAAACACTTAGGGTTTTGATATAATTGGTGCTACGAATTTAAGAACATGAATCAACTTTTGGTTTTGTGTTCTTGAATCAATAAGTAGTAAAGGTTTTGTACAAAAACCGAATTTAATCAAAGAAGATTGCAATTAGGTGGACTTTTCATACTAAGTTGCACATTTGAGTTGATAGCCTTTCTAGGTGCTTAATGCGTTAAACATGACATGATTGACTAGCTTTGATGTCGCTCTTGGGAAGCGACCAATTTAACCCTGAAATGTCATTAGTAGTATAAAGTAAATAGGGATCGTTCTATCCGGGGATTGAGGGTACACCTGTCATGTCAAACAATTAAACAATTAAAATTAAAACAAAGTATAATATTTACAAAGATATAACAAAATATATACATATTTACGAAAAAGGAGGGATTTTTGGTTTTTGGTTTTCTATTTCGAAAATAAAATCTAAGCTAACAAAAACAATTAAAATGCAAAACATAAAAATCAAATGGGATGTGAGAACAAGGATCAAAGTCGAAATCTCATGATTAAAATTGATTCAAGTTCATCATTGTCATGCATAGTCATGCAAGAGGAGTTGATCATGTGAAACGTTCAAAGCAAACAATTTCCCATATTTTACTTTCAATGCTAATTAACCTAAGCGAAAGCACCTAGATTAATCCTATCAAACATGCAATCAAACCCTAGAAAGCTAGTCAATCATGTCATGTTTAACGCATTAAGCACCTAGAAAGGCTATCAACTCAAATGTGCAACTTAGTATGAAAAAGTCCACCTAATTGCAATCTTCTTTGATTAAATTCGGTTTTTGTACAAAACCTTTACTACTTGTCGAATCAAGAACACAAAACCAAAAAGTTGATTCATGTTCTCAATTTCGTAGCACCAATTATATCAAAACCCTAAGTGTTTGCAACCACATAAGATTAAAATACAAAAGTTATCTATCATGCAAATTTAATCAAACACTCACACAAAAGCAACCATAAATCGCAATATATGAATCGGAAAATTAACAATTAATCATAAAATTTCAGAAAACAATACTTGTTCATACATGTGTGTCAACTAAAGCAAACCAACGAAAATTACAAAGCAAAGGTACAAGGAGAATCGGATTACACCGTGATGAAGATGAGATGAATGAAGTGATGAAGTGGTCTCTTGAATTTTGAAAGCAATCTTCAAGGTGGAGGGTGGAAGGTGTGCATGGCTTGTCTTCTTCTTCTTGGCCTTGCTTGCACTTCGTGGGTTGCCCTAGAGGATGGAGAGGAGCACGGCTAAGCTAGAGAGTTTCTGAATTTTTCTCAAAGTACAGAACGTAAAAAATGGAACTAGCCCCCTTGACGTTGAGAGAAGAGATGAATATATGGGGACGGCTTCTAGGTCTTCAAGCGTGTAAAACCCTAGAGAAACTCACGGCACAATGACATAACTCCACATAATTTCCTCCAATGCTTGCATGCCACATAAGCCCTATGAGGTGGTTCAACCAATCACAAAATTCCAATATTAATTCCCTGAAATATTGCCGAAATTCCTTGAGATAATTTCTGATTTTTCTTGTTTAATTTCGGCCAATCTTCCTTTAGGAATTCTAGGGATGAATCTAGACTCCTTTTGAACTTTTCTTGGTCACCACACATATCTTCTTTCCTTAAAACTCTCTAGATAATATCTTTGCCGAATTCTCTAGGGTTTCTTCTTTATTTTGCACGGCATTCCCTCCTTTTCCTCTTGGCTTGGACGGCTAGGAGACTCTAGGGTTTTTCTCTTGATTTATTTCCATAAAAATAACCCTAGAAAATCTCCTTTTAATTTCTGATTTTCTTGGACGCTATCTCCTTGTTTCTCTCTTGCAAATTCACGGCAAACACATCTTTAGGGCTAGGGTTTGCGTCACAAACCCTAGTTCCATGGGCTTTGGTGGGCTTTTATCCAATTAGCCGAAAATCCAACAAGTCTTGAGAGTTTTTGGGCCTCCATGCGTCACTTCTATGCCATGTCATCTTTCAACGTCACAACACTTTATTTTTCCATTTCTTTTTCATAGTAACGTTGGAAACTTCATTGGTGGGCTTTCCTCCTTTCCGCAGGGTTTCCTGGTTGGACCAGGAAAACTTCTTCTCTTCATTTCTGCTCATTTCTGTGGCTCATTGTTCTTCATCTTTGCTCCCCTTGGAGTTCGCAAGCTCCTCTTTCCATTTATGAGTTCATTTCCACTTTCTAGCTCGGAGGTCCTGAAAATAGAAACTGGTAAGAAAAATAGAAACTTTCCTAAAATGAAAAAATGGCAACTTTCCTAAACTGAAAATGGGAAACTTTCTAAAAATGAAAAAATAGAAACTACAAAAATAGAAACTTTCTACAAATAGGAACTTTCCCAATCAAGAATGGAAACTTTCCTAAACAGGGTTTTATTAAGGAAATAACGCAGAAAATGTAGGGAAAAACAAGTAAAACGTCGCATTAAAATGCTCCTATCAAGCTTTCTAGGGTTTGATTGCATGTTTGATAGGATTAATCTAGGTGCTTTCGCTTAGGTTAATTAGCATTGAAAGTAAAATATGGGAAATTGTTTGCTTTGAACGTTTCACATGATCAACTCCTCTTGCATGACTATGCATGACAATGATGAACTTGAATCAATTTTAATCATGAGTTTCGACTTTGATCCTTGTTCTCACATCCCATTTGCATTTTTATGTTTTCGCATTTTAATTGTTTTTGTTAGCTTAGATTTTATTTTCGAAAATAGAAAACCAAAAACCAAAAATCCCTCCTTTTTCGTAAATATGTATATATTTTGTTATATCTTTGTAAATATTATACTTTGTTTTAATTTTAATTGTTTAATTGTTTGACAATGACAGGTGTACCCTCAATCCCCGGAATAGAACGATCCCTATTTACTTTATACTACTAATGACATTTCAGGGTTAAATTGGTCGCTTCCCAAGAGCGACACCAAAAAGCGAAAGCAAATCCTAGAACCTAGAAGCAAGAAGTTTGGAAAATCACTGTTCATAGACTCAAATTGAAACAAAGTGATAAATTGTTTGAAAAAGTAACTAGGGCTTTGAATCTCACAAGAACAACGCATTTAAAGGTTTTTAAGCCATTTCCCTAAACCCTAAGCAAATCCTAAACCCTAGAAAGCAAGTAGTTTGCAAAATCACTGTTCATAGACTCAAATTGAAACAAAGTGATCAAATTATCTGAAAAAGTAACTAGGGCTTTGAATCTCACAATAACAACGCATTTCAAGGTTTTGAAGCCATTTCCCTAAACCCTAGAAGCAAGTAGTTTGCAAAATCACTGTTCATAGACTCAAATTGAAACAAAGTGATCAAATTATCTGAAAAAGTAACTTGGGCTTTGAATCTCACAATAACAACGCATTTAAAGGTTTTGAAGCCATTTCCCTAAACCCTAGAAGCAAGTAGTTTGCAAAATCACTGTTCATAGACTCAAATTGAAACAAAGTGATCAAATTGTTTGAAAAAGTAACTAGGGCTTTGAATCTCACAATAACAACGCATTTAAAGGTTTTTAAGCTATTTCCCTAAACCCTCAGCAAATCCTAAACCCTAGAAGCAAGTAGCTTGTAAAATCACTGTTCATAGACTCAAATTGAAACAAAGTGATCAAATTGTTTGAAAAAGTAACTACGGCTTTGAATCTCACTAGAACAACGCAAGGAAAGACTTAAAAGCGGTTTCACTAAAAGCGAAAGCAAATCCTAGAACCTAGAAGCAAGAAGTTTGGAAAATCACTGTTCATAGACTCAAATTGAAACAAAGTGATAAATTGTTTGAAAAAGTAACTAGGGCTTTGAATCTCACAAGAACAACGCATTTAAAGGTTTTGAAGCCATTTCCCTAAACCCTAAGCAAATCCTAAACCCTAGAAGCAAGTAGTTTGTAAAATCACTGTTCATAGACTCAAATTGAAACAAAGTGATCAAATTGTTTGAAAAAGTAACTAGGGCTTTGAATCTCACAATAACATCGCATTTAAAGGTTTTTAAGCTATTTCCCTAGACCGACAGCAAATCCTAAACCCTAGAAGCAAGTAGTTTGGAAAATCACTGTTCATAGACTCACATTGAAACAAAGTGATCAAATTGTTTGAAAAAGTAACTAGGGCTTTGAATCTCACAATAACAACGCATTTAAAGGTTTTTAAGCTATTTCCCTAGACCCTCAGCAAATCCTAAACCCTAGAAGCAAGTAGCTTGCAAAATCACTGTTCATAGACTAAAATTGAAACAAAGTGATCAAATTGTTTGAAAAACTAACTACGGCTTTGAATCTCACTAGAACAACGCATGGAAAGACTTAAAAGCGGTTTCACTAAAAGCAAAAGCAAATCCTAGAACCTAGAAGCAAGAAGTTTGGAAAATCACTGTTCATAGACTCAAATTGAAACAAAGTGATAAATTGTTTGAAAAAGTAACTAGGGCTTTCAATCTCACAAGAACAACGCATTTAAAGGTTTTTAAGCCATTTCCCTAAACCCTAAGCAAATCCTAAACCCTAGAAGCAAGTAGTTTGCAAAATCACTGTTCATAGACTCAAATTGAAACAAAGTGATCAAATTATCTGAAAAAGTAACTAGGGCTTTGAATCTCACAATAACAACGCATTTAAAGGTTTTGAAGCCATTTCCCTAAACCCTAGAAGCAAGTAGTTTGCAAAATCACTGTTCATAGACTCAAATTGAAACAAAGTGATCAAGTTATCTGAAAAAGTAACTAGGGCTTTGAATCTCAACACACTAACAACGCATTTAAAGGTTTTGAAGCCATTTCCTAAACCCTAGAAGCAAGTAGGTTTGCAAAATCACTGGTTTCATAGACTGAAATTGAAAAAAGTGATCAAATTGTTTGAAAAGTAACTAGGGCTTTGAATCTCACTAGAACAACGCCTGGAAAGACTTAGAAGTCATTTCACTAAAAGCGAAGCGAATCCTAACCCTAGAAGCAAGAGGTTTGGAAAATCACTATTCATAGACTCAAATTGAAACAAAGTGATCAAATTGTTGAAAAAGTAACTAGGGCTTTGAATCTCACAGAACAACGCATTTAACGGTTTTGAAGCCATTTCCCTAAACCCTAAGCAAATCCTAAACCCTAGAAGCAAGTAGTTTGTAAAATCACTGTTCATGTACTCAAATTGAAACAAAGTGATCAAATTGTTTGAAAAAGTAACTAGGGCTTTGAATCTCACAATAACAACGCATTTAAAGGTTTTAAGCTATTTCCCTAGACCCTCAGCAAATCCTAAACCCTAGAAGCAAGTAGTTTGGAAAATCACTGTTCATAGACTCAAATTGAAACAAAGTGATCAAATTGTTTGAAAAAGTAACTAGGGCTTTGAATCTCACAATAACAACGCATTTAAAGGTTTTTAAGCTATTTCCCTAGACCCTCAGCAAATCCTAAACCCTAGAAGCAAGTAGTTTGGAAAATCACTGTTCATAGACTCAAATTGAAACAAAGTGATCAAATTGTTTGAAAAGTAACTAGGGCTTTGATTCTCACAATAACAACGTATTAAAGGTTTTTAAGCTATTCCCTAACCCTCAGCAAATCCTAAACCCTAGAAGCAAGTAGCTTGTAAAATCACTGTTCATAGACTCAAATTGAAACAAAGTGATCAAAATTGTTTGAAAAAGTAACTACGGCTTTGAATCTCACTAGAACAACGCAAGGAAAGACTTAAAAGCGGTTTCACTAAAAGCGAAAGCAAATCCTAAACCCTAGAAGCAAGTAGTTTGTAAAATCACTGTTCATGTACTCAAATTGAAACAAAGTGATCAAATTGTTTGAAAAAGCAACTAGGGCTTTGAATCTTACAATAACAACGCATTTAAAGGTTTTTAAGCTATTTCCCTAGACCCTCAGCAAATCCTAAACCGTAGAAGCAAGTAGTTTGGAAAATCACTGTTCATAGACTCAAATTGAAACAAAGTGATCAAATTATTTGAAAAAGTAACTAGGGCTTTGAATCTCACAATAACAACGCATTTAAAGGTTTTTAAGCTATTTCCCTAGACCCTCAGCAAATCCTAAACCCTAGAAGCAAGTAGTTTGGAAAATCACTGTTCATAGACTCAAATTGAAACAAAGTGATCAAATTGTTTGAAAAAGTAACTAGGGCTTTGAATCTCACAATAACAACGCATTTAAAGGTTTTTAAGCTATTTCCCTAAACCCTCAGCAAATCCTAAACCCTAGAAGCAAGTAGCTTGTAAAATCACTGTTCATAGACTCAAATTGAAACAAAGTGATCAAATTGTTTGAAAAAGTAACTACGGCTTTGAATCTCACTAGAACAACGCAAGGAAAGACTTAAAAGCGGTTTCACTAAAAGCGAAAGCAAATCCTAGAACCTAGAAGCAAGTAGTTTGCAAAATCACTGTTCATAGACTCAAATTGAAACAAAGTGATCAAATTATCTGAAAAAGTAACTAGGGCTTTGAATCTCACAATAACAACGCATTTAAAGGTTTTGAAGCCATTTCCCTAAACCCTAGAAGCAAGTAGTTTGCAAAATCACTGTTCATAGACTCAAATTGAAACAAAGTGATCAAATTGTTTGAAAAAGTAACTAGGGCTTTGAATCTCACTAGAACTGTCAGGACCCACCCCGGAATTACCCTCCTAAAGTCCTAGGTGGACCTGCGGGACCCACTTTTCGAGAAAATTCGACAGAACCTTCCCTAAAAATGGGCAACCCTAAACCTGCTGAAAACACTCCTCAAAAATAATTTAAGTTCAATGCTTGAAGCCACCCTGCTTCCTAGCAACAATCCAAAATATTCCAAATAAAAACATCAACCTTCACAACCAAAACATCTTAAACAAATACAAAAACAACCCGGTAACTCAAATGTTCAACAACCTCCCCAAATAAACCACTCTCTTACACACATAATTATACATAAGTATAAATCCACTCTCAACAAGTATTCAGAGCAATCTAAGGGACAGACTCGAAATATAATACAATAAGTAGGTCAATCAATAACCTACTGAGAATGGATGACACAGGTGGTACTAGCCTCCGCTCCTATGCCGGTCCGCAACACTGTGATCTGGGCAATTAAAACCAAAGGGCCCAGGGGAAAGTACATAAAAACGTTAGAGTGAGTGGACAAAATAAAAGAGTATAAAGGAATATAAATTTATACTTTCCCACAATTTATAATATAAAGTCTCGATGCATGCAACGTTTATAAAACGTATTTCTTTAAACCCCAAACTCGTGCAAATCATTCCAGCCCCGCTGGATAAGATAAATCGGACTAGCCCCGCTAGTCAAATCATAAAAAAGATGGGGAAGAACTTTCACCATACGAAAGAAAGGAGCCTTATTGGCTCGGGTCGGAGTGTCCCACACTCTAGAGCATCCCATGCTCTCCTCTACTCACCTACGAACACATAGTAAGTAGGGAGGAGTACTAATAGGCTAGCCTGTAATATAATATATATATAACGACCCTAGGTATGGCGGTTTAAAAACCGTTAAATCCTTAAAACTTCCCCAAGTCCCAACCGTACAATGATTTTTGTAAAAAGCCGTATAAATTAACGAGGCATTCCCAATGCCTAAAATCGTATTCAGTAAATAATCAAGGAGATTTATTTCAACCAACTCCATTTAAAAAAAATAAAGTCTCAAATATAAATTCGAATCCGAGCATAATAACTTTATAACCAAATTCTCAACCGATATAAATCATAAACACTTCATGGAAAATAATATTTAGAAGTAATTCCATAAGATAAATCACAATTATCTTTATATGCTCGGAAAAATACGTTAATAAAATAAAACAAGCTTTAATAAATAAAAGCATGCATCACTTGTTTGAAAACAAAAGTCCACTCACAAAGTACGGCTAAGCTTGCCGTCGATCCAAACCCTCCTCGAGGAAATCCTCTTCACGTCCTGTACAATAGAACGTTCGTAACTTTAATTTCGGGTTGGAAAATTAAATTGAATTAATTAAAATCAATCCCCAAAATCCACTTTATTTGTCCAATTCCTCCCAATCTTCTTCAATAATATTATCTCCTTAATAAATAGGCTCAAAGGCCAAACCGAGGGAACCCGATGGATGGATTCCTCATAATTCGTTTAATAATTTCACCAATTTTCTTGATCAACCATCAAAATTTATATTCAATTCACTTTCAAATCGATTTCCAAACTTCGATTAATTAACTAGATGTAAAAAGGATCGAATACATGTTCAACAGTCCAATTTCCGGCCAAAACATATTTCACGCGCCACCTACAGTGGCGGTGCGTGGGTTTCACGCGCCGGTGGCCAACCTCCACCTCCGGCCACCAAATTCCAGCTACAACACCTACTCAACACACTGATTCCACATTCATAACTACAACATTTACAAATAACAACTAGAAACAGTCGAAATCAAACCAAGAACACAAACCCAGAAAATTCAAGAACCCTAATTCGATCCGGCCTCTACACTTCAAAACATGAAACAAGGCCATAGGGGAAATGATCAGTGGCAAAAACCAAACCTTCGACGAAGAGATGGGGACCGGAGGTGGCCGGAATCGCCGGAAATCGGCAAAAGTCCAAAACTGCAGCCGGAGGAGGTTTTGCTTCGATCCGTGGTTTTCCGGCCAAATCGTGGAAAACCAAGGATGCAGGGGTGCTCGGAGGGAGGAGGCGATCCTGGGATGACCGGTGGCACGCCTTGGGGTGGCCGGAATCGCCGGCAATCGGTGGAGGTGCAGAGGAGGCCGAACCGGAGAGGAGAGGGCTCGGGGGGGGGAGGAGAGAGAAATAGCTGGGGTGGGTTTTCCGGAAATGGAAACCTACCCTGGGTAAATTTCCTATTTATACCAAAAAAAGTTACCATAAACAGTAACTTTACTAATTCAGCCATAACTCTTGCATACGAAGTCCGATTTTTACGAACCACATATGCACGCGCTCGGTTTAACGTCCCCTACAACTTTCGTGAAGAACTTTTTCTCAAATTTTGACCCGAATAAAAAGTCAACTTTTAGGGCCACTAAAACACTCAAAAAGGTTCAAAATTGAAAATATTTAACAATTACCGTCCAACACAAAGGTAAATCGTAAATTCTAGGTTCGGGACGTAACAATCTCCCCCCCTTAAAAGAATTTCGACCTCGAAATTACATACCTGCTAGTCAAAAAGGTGAGGATACTGCTTTCTCATTTGCTCCTCTGGTTCCCAAGTAGCTTCCTCCACCATGTGATTACTCCAAAGCACCTTGACCAAGGATATTGTTTTGTTTCTGAGTATCTGCTCCCTCCTATCAAGTATCTGAACCGGTTGTTCTTCATATGTCAAATTTTCTCTCAACGGATAGGTTGCTTGGAGAACATGAGAGAATCAGCAATGTACTTGCGAAGCATGAGACATGAAAGACATCATGTACTCTAGATAGTCTCGGAGGTAGTGCCAAACGATAAGCAACTGCACCAATCCGCTCCGTGATCTCATATGGCCCGATATATCGAGGGCTAAGTTTCCCTCGTTTCCCAAATCTTATAATACCCTTCCAAGGAGACAGCTTCAAGAACACCCAGTCACCCACTTGGAACTCCAAATCTTTTCTTCTGTTATCAGCATAACTCTTCTGTCTACTCTGAGCCGTTTTAAGTTTCTCCTTGATTAAGTTGACCTTTTCAGTCGTAACTCGTACCAATTCTGGACCAATGAGTTTCCTCCTCCTGTCTCATTCCAACATAAAGGGGTACGACACTGTTTGCCATAAAGGGCTTCATAAGGAGCCATGCCAATGCTGGAGTGATAACTGTTATTATAAGCAAACTCTATCAATGCGACATGATTATCCCAATTCCCTTTGAATTGTAAAACACAAGCTCTCAACATGTCTTCCAGTGTCTGAATGGTCCTTTCCGTCTGTCCATCTGTTTGCGGATGAAATGCAGTACTAAACTGAGACTGAGTGCCCAAAGCCTCCATCAGCTCACTCCAAAACTTTGAAGTGAAGCGAGGGTCACGATCAGAAGTAATAGAAACGGGTGTGCCATGAAGTCTCACTATCTCATTCATGTACAGCTCTGCATATTTACCCATTTTATAAGTCTTGCTGACAGGTAGGAAATGTGCGGACTTAGTAAGTCGGTCCACAATCACCCAAATGCTATCATGACCATTCTGACTACGTGGTAGTCCTGATACAAAGTCCATAGTAATGTGTTCCCACTTCCACTCTGGTATCGGCAATGGCTGTAATAAACCTGAGGGCTTTTGTCTTTCTGCCTTCACTTGTTGGCACACTAGACATCTTCGTACAAAATCTGCAATTTCCCTCTTCATGTTGGACCACCAGTAGTATTCTTTAAGAGTCCGGTACATTTTGGTTCCACCAGGATGCATGGCATAAGGAGAACTATGAGCCTCCTCTAGTATCTCCTGTTTAAGATCATCCTGTTTGGGTACACAAATTCTATTCCCAAACATCAAAGCTCCATCCCCTCTAACAATGAAATCTTCTCTAGCTCCATTCTCTACTGCCTCTCTTACTTCTTGTAGAGCTTCATCATGTAGCTGTGCCTCTCGTACTTTGTCAATAAGGATTGGCCTCACATGGAAGCTGGCTATTAAGGCTGCAAATTCATCAGTCCCTTCCAAACTAACTCCTGTAGCTCGTAATTCATAAAGAAGTGGAACCCGGACTGTTCTCATATGTGACAAGGAAGGGGAAGGCAACAGGGAAGGATATGTCTTCCTACTAAGAGCGTCAGCTACCACATTGGCCCTTCCCGGATGATACTCAATCGTGCAATCATAATCCTTAATCAACTCCAACCATCTTCTTTGCCTCAAATTAATCTCTTTTTGTGTGAGCAAATATTGAAGACTCTTATGATCCGTAAAGATTTGACACCGAGCTCCATATAAATAATGCCTCCAAAGTTTAAGTGCAAGTACTACCGCAGCTAATTCAAGGTCATGTGTCGGGTAATTCAACTCATGTGGCTTCAACTGTCTAGAGGCGTAGGCAATCACATTTCCATGTTGCATTAGAACGCAACCCAAGCCTTGCCTCGAGGCGTCACTGTATACCACATACTCCCCACTATCATCTGGCAAAACTAGGACCGGAGCACTAGTTAAACGCCTCTTGAGTTCTTGGAAACTTTGCTCACACTCTTCTGACCAAACAAACTTCACACCCTTTCTAGTCAACTTAGTAAGAGGAGTTGCAATCTTTGAGAAATCTTGCACAAATCGCCGGTAATAACCTGCCAATCCCAAGAAACTACGTATCTCTGTCACTGTGGTAGGTCTTTCCCAATTTAGCACCGCCACTACTTTCTGAGGGTCTACACTAATTCCTTCTGCAGATACTACATGACCCAAGAATCCAATACTATTCAGCCAAAACTCACATTTATTGAATTTTGCAAATAACTGGGCCTCCCTCAAAGTCCGCAATACAATCCTTAGATGTTTGGCATGTTGACGATTGTCCTTTGAATACACCAAGATATCATCAATGAACACAATTACAAATCGATCAAGGTACGGACGGAACACTCTATTCATGAGGTCCATAAAAGCTGCAGGGGCATTAGTCAATCCAAACGGCATCACTCTAAATTCATAATGCCCATAACGTGATCGAAATGCAGTCTTGGGTACATCAGACTCTCTTATCCTCAACTGATGGTAACCAGACCTCAAATCAATCTTGGAAAAGACCTTGGCTCCCCTCAACTGGTCAAAGAGGTCGTCAATACGAGGCAAAGGGTATTTATTCTTCACAGTAACCCTATTCAACTTCCTATAATCAATGCACAACCGTAAAGAACCATCCTTCTTCTTGACAAATAAAACCGGGGCACCCCAAGGAGACACACTAGATTGGATGAACCCCTTATCCACTAGTTCTTGCAACTGAATCTTCAACTCTCTTAATTCAGCCGGGGCCATTCTGTATGGTGCCAAAGATATGGGTGTGGTGCCAGGGAGTAAATCAATAGTGAAATCTATCTCCCTAGCAGGAGGTAAGCCAGGTAATTCGTCAGGAAATACATCCGGAAATTTCCTAACCACTGGTATCTCTCTAATACTCAACTCTTCCCTGTTAGTGTCCACCACATGTGCCAAATAAGCCTGACCTCCCTTATTCAACAGCTTCTCAGCGGTCAAAGTGGAAATCATACAGGAAGCTAGAACATTACGTTCTCCCTGAAAGGTAATCATTGGCTTCCCTGGACTTTGAAAGACCACAATCTTACGAAAGCAATCAATATTGGCCCGATGAGTCGCCAAGAACTCCATCCCCAAAATCACATCAAATTCAACAAGCTCTAATGGAATTAAATCAACCTCCAAATTAACACCCTCAATCAAAATCACAACCTCTAAAAACCCATTCTATCTTAAGTGATGCTCCAGCAGGTAATAATACATTCCATTCACCAATAAGGAGTGATGATGGCACATTCGCAAAACATGCAAATCTACTCGACATAAAAGAATGCGAAGCACCAGGGTCAATTAAAGTATAAGCGGGCTGACCAAAAACAGACAACGTACCAATGATAACATCTGGTGAGTCGTGGCCCTCCTGCTGTGTCATGGCATGCAACCGAGCCTGAGTGGTAGGACGTCCTCTCTGACCCCTACCCCGCTGCGGACTGCCACGAGCTGCTGAACTATGCTGGGTACCGCCAGTAGAAGCCACGGTACCACTAGTAGACGTACCGGCAGAAGACTGACCCGCGGCCTGATAAGGAGTAAATGCAGCTCTCTGAGTCAATAGAGGGCAATCCCTCCTAAAGTGGCCCTGCTGTCCACACTCAAAGCATCCGACTGACTGATATTGCCCAAACGGGGCTGGCTGCCTAGCTGGAGCCCTGTGCTGACCACTCAAACCAACTCTGCTCTGCCCAAACGGGCGTCCACTAAACTGCCCCCGAGGAAATCTCCTGTCACGCCCCCCGCGTCTATAACGAGATCCAGCACCAGACCCACTGCTCTGTCCGCTGCCTGTTGAAGATCCTGACCCCGAAGTAGAAGCAGCCTTCTTGGGTGGGCCCTGACTGGGGCCACCCGAATCCCGAGGTCGGGTACCAGACATATACATAGTCTCAAGTCGTAAAGCAGCATTAACGACCTCAGTATAATCACTAAATGGCACTCCTGTCAGCTGCTCAGAATACTTACCCCCCAAAGCATCCACAAACCTATAAATCCGCTCCCTCTCAGTGCTAACCATATCAGGCACAAACTGGGCTAGCTGGGTGAACCGCTGCTCAAACTCTGTTACGGTCATGTCCCCTTTCTGTAGATGCATGAACTCATACTTCATCCTATCCCGAATGGCTGTGCCAAAATATCTCTCACTAAAGTGCTCTTTGAACTGTTCCCAAGTGATTGGGCCATCGATCTCCAAATCCCTGCTCATATAGGACCACCAATCATAAGCCACACCATCCAGAAAATCCACCGCTAAACTCACTTTTCGATCCTCTGGGCAATGGATTTGAGTGAAGACTCTCTCCATTTTATTCAACCAATTCTGGGCATCCATAGCCTCAGGAGCATGAGAGAAGCTATAAGCTCCATGCCTCTTCGCTCGCTCCATGGTAAAGTCAGTTCTGGAGCCTGGAAGCGCTGCAGTCAACTGCTGCACAATACGTCCCAACGCTTCCGCTATTCCTGCAGGAGTATGCTCATCTCCTGGAATGGGAGAGGTCTCCCCACGAGTCCGGCGTCTAGGAGGCATAGTACCTGAGATTAAGAGAGAATTAGATGACTCACAACGAAGATACTAGGACAACTACCTTATACACCTGAAGAACACACTAGTATCGAAGAGCACACGATGGGGATCCGCCGCGGTCGGGCCATCACTCGGAAGATACTAGATGTCCTCAATTGTATAAAGTAGTATAAATGACAGGAAACGGGAAACCTAATGCTCTGATACCAACTGTCAGGACCCACCCCGGAATTACCCTCCTAAAGTCCTAGGTGGACCTGCGGGACCCACTTTTCGAGAAAATTCGACAGAACCTTCCCTAAAAATGGGCAACCCTAAACCTGCTGAAAACACTCCTCAAAAATAATTTAAGTTCAATGCTTGAAGCCACCCTGCTTCCTAGCAACAATCCAAAATATTCCAAATAAAAACATCAACCTTCACAACCAAAACATCTTAAACAACAAAAACACAACCCGGTAACTCAAATGTTCAACAACCTCCCAAATAAACCACTCTCTTACACACATAATATACATAAGTATAAATCCACTCTCAACAAGTATTCAGAGCAATCTAAGGGACAGACTCGAAATATAATACAATAAGTAGGTCAATCAATAACCTACTGAGAATGGATGACACAGGTGGTACTAGCCTCCGCTCCTATGCCGGTCCGCAACACAGTGATCTGGGCAATTAAAACCAAAGGGCCCAGGGGAAAGTACATAAAAACGTTAGAGTGAGTGGACAAAATAAAAGAGTATAAAGGAATATAAATTTATACTTTCCCACAATTTATAATATAAAGTCTCGATGCATGCAACGTTTATAAAACGTATTTCTTTAAACCCCAAACTCGTGCAAATCATTCCAGCCCCGCTGGATAAGATAAATCGGACTAGCCCCGCTAGTCAAATCATAAAAAAGATGGGGAAGAACTTTCACCATACGAAAGAAAGGAGCCTTATTGGCTCGGGTCGGAGTGTCCCACACTCTAGAGCATCCCATGCTCTCCTCTACTCACCTACGAACACATAGTAAGTAGGGAGGAGTACTAATAGGCTAGCCTGTAATATAATATATATAACGACCCTAGG
Source organism: Rosa lucieae (assembly GCA_024704745.1). NCBI lineage: Eukaryota > Viridiplantae > Streptophyta > Magnoliopsida > Rosales > Rosaceae > Rosa > Rosa lucieae. Next base: position 15,837 of record JANPXK010000032.1, read on the forward strand.
TATGGCGGTTTAAAAACCGTTAAATCCTTAAAACTTCCCCAAGTCCCACGTATAAAGAACAATACGAGTACGATTCCCAACCGTACAATGATTTTTGTAAAAAGCCGTATAAATTAACGAGGCATTCCCAATGCCTAAAATCGTATTCAGTAAATAATCAAGGAGATTTATTTCAACCAACTCCATTTAAAAAAAAAAAAAATAAAGTCTCAAGTATAAATTCGAATCCGAGCATAATAACTTTATAACCAAATTCTCAACCGATATAAATCATAAACACTTCATGGAAAATAATATTTAGAAGTAATTCCATAAGATAAATCACAATTATCTTTATATGCTCGGAAAAATACGTTAATAAAATAAAACAAGCTTTAATAAATAAAAGCATGCATCACTTGTTTGAAAACAAAAGTCCACTCACAAAGTACGGCTAAGCTTGCCGTCGATCCAAACCCTCCTCGAGGAAATCCTCTTCACGTCCTGTACAATAGAACGTTCGTAACTTTAATTTCGGGTTGGAAAATTAAATTGAATTAATTAAAATCAATCCCCAAAATCCACTTTATTTGTCCAATTCCTCCCAATCTTCTTCAATAATATTATCTCCTTAATAAATAGGCTCAAAGGCCAAACCGAGGGAACCCGATGGATGGATTCCTCATAATTCGTTTAATAATTTCACCAATTTTCTTGATCAACCATCAAAATTTATATTCAATTCACTTTCAAATCGATTTCCAAACTTCGATTAATTAACTAGATGTAAAAAGGATCGAATACATGTTCAACAGTTCCAATTTCCGGCCAAAACCCTATTTCACGCGCCACCTACAGTGGCGGTGCGTGGGTTTCACGCGCCGGTGGCCAACCTCCACCTCCGGCCACCAAATTCCAGCTACAACACCTACTCAACACACTGATTCCACTTCATAACTACAACATTTACAAATAACAACTAGAAACGGTCGAAATCAAACCAAGAACACAAACCCAGAAAATTCAAGAACCCTAATTCGATCCGGCCTCTACACTTCAAAACATGAAACAAGGCCATAGGGGAAATGATCAGTGGCAAAAACCAAACCTTCGACGAAGAGATGGGGACCCGAGGTGGCCGGAATCGCCGGAAATCGGCAAAAGTCCAAAACTGCAGCCGGAGGAGGTTTTGCTTCGATCCGTGGTTTTCCGGCCAAATCGTGGAAAACCAAGGATGCAGGGGTGCTCGGAGGGAGGAGGCGATCCAGGGATGACCGGTGGCACGCCTTGGGGTGGCCGGAATCGCCGGCAATCGGAGGAGGAAGAGAACGGGGCGAACCTGGAGAAGAGAGAGCTCGGGGGGAAGGAGAGAGAAATAGCTGGGGTGGGTTGATACGCTTTTGGGAAGCGCATAATTTAACCCTGAAATGTCAATAGTAGTATAGAATAAATAGGGATCGTTCTATTCCGGGGATTGAGGGTACACCTGTCAATGTAGGACATACAAACAATTAAAATTAAAACAAAGTATAATATTTACAAAAATATAACAAAGTATATACATATTTACGAAATTAGGGGGATTTTTGGTTTTTGGTTTTCGAAAATTAAACTAAGTAAAGAAAACAATTAAAATGCAAAAACATAAAATTACAAATGGAATGCAAGAACAAAGATCAAATCGAAACATATAATCAAAGTTAATTCAAGTTCATCATTGTTCATCATAGTCATGCAAGAGGAATTGATCATGTGAAACGTTCTAAGCAAACAATTTCCCATATTTTACTTTCAATGCTAATTAACCTAAGTGAAAGCACCTAAATTAATCCTATCAAACATGCATTCAAGCCCTAGAAAGCTAGTCAATCACACATGTTTAACGCAAGAAGTTCAAGGAAGGCTATCAATTCAAATGTGCAACTTAGTATGAAAAAGTTCACCTAATTGCAATCTCCTTTGATTAAATTTCGGTTTTTGTACAAAACCTTTACTACTTATTGATTCAAGAACACAAAACCAAAAAGTTGATTCATGTTCTCGAATTCGTAGCAACATTCACATAAAAACCCTAAATGTTTCGAACCATTCAAGATTATCATACAAACGATTTCTATCATGCAAATTCAATCAAACACTTACACAAAAGCAACCATAAATCACAATATATGAATCTGAAAATTAACAATTAATCATAAAATTTCAGAAAACAATATTCGTTCATACATATGTGTCAACTAAGGCAAACCAACGAAAATACAAACAAAGTTACAAGGATAATCGGATTACACCGTGATGAAGATGAGATGGATGAAGTGATGATGTGGTCTCTTGAATTTCGAAAGCAATCTTCAAGGTGGAGGGTGGATGGTGTTCACGGCTTGTCTTCTTCTTCCTTGGCCTTGCTTGCACTTCGTGGTTGCCCTAGAGGATGGAGAGGAGCACGGCTAGGCTAGAGTTTTCTGATTTTTTTCTAAAGTGTATGAACGCAAAAGTGGGAACTTTGACGTTGAGAGAAGAGATGAATATATAGGAGCACGGCCTCAAGGTGTCTAAGCCGTCCAAAACCCTAGAGAAACTCACGGCAATGCTTGCTTCATCCACATAATTTCCTCCAATGGTTTCGTGCCACATAAGCCCTATGAGGTGGTGCAACCAATCACAAAATTCCAATATAATTCCCTAAATAATTCTTGCCGAAATATATAAATAATTTCTGATTTCCTTCACCAATTTCGGCAACAATATATTTAGAGAATAAAGGGGGACGAACCTAGACTCCTTTGAGAGCTTTTTGTGTTAACACATATTCTCTTTCCTTTAAAAGCTCCCTAAGAAATCTCCACGAAATCTCTTTATTTTTCTGATTTTCCCCACGGCAAAAACCCTAATTTCTCTCTTCATTATCCCTTGGCCGAATTCTCTAGGGTTTCTCTTTCATTTTGCACGGCCTCCCCTTGTTTTCCTCTTGGCTTGGACGGCTAGGTCTTCTAGAGTTTCTTCTCTTGATTTATTTCCATAAAAATAACCCTAGAAAATCTCCTTTTAATTTCTGATTTTCTTGGACGCCACCCTCCTTGTTTATCTCTTGAAATTCACGGCAACAACAACTTAAAGGGCTAGGGTTTGCGTCACAAACCCTAATGTCAGGGCTTTGATGGGCCTTTATCCAATTTGCCGAAAATCCAAAGAGTTCTTGGGCCTCGTTGCTTCATCTTCAAGCCTTCTATTTTCCAACGCAAAACACATTATTTTTCTATTTCTTTTTCATGGTTGCGTTGGAAACTTCATTGGTGGGCTTTCCTCCTTTCCGCAGGGTTTCCTGGTTGGACCAGGAAAACTTCTTTTCTTCATTTCTGCTCATTTCTGTGGCTCATTGTTCTTCATCTTTGCTCCCCTTGGTGATCGCAAGCTCCTCTTTCCATTTGTGAGTTCATTTCCACTTTTTAGCTCGGGGGTCCTGAAAATAGAAACTAATAAGAAAAATAGAAACTTTCCTAAGCTGAAAATGGGAAACTTTCTAAAAATGAAAAATAGAAACTACCGAGAATGGAAACTTACTACAAATAGGAACTTTCCCAATCAAAGAATGGAAACTTTCCTAAACAGGGTTTTATTAAGGAATTAACGCAAGAAATGTAGGGAAAAGCAAGTAAAACGTCGCATTAAAATGCTCCTATCAAATTCCCCCACACTTAGCTTTTGCTAGTCCCTTAGCAAAATCACACTAAGACTCAACAGAAATTAAAGACTCTACAAAAACAATGACTCTATTGCCCTTCAACTATTTGTCTCAGCAATCTCTTACTTTCACAACACCAAGATTATCACTTAACCAAAATTCAATGTTAGGCATTCGAGAGTTAATTGAAACATATAATCTTCACATACACAAGTAGGACTTGGTTATAACAATGGTGATGGGTTCTGTTAAGCATGTTTCAAACAAGTATGATTCAAATCCTCACAAGGTATATCCACTCTTTCTTCTCTCAGATCATGGCAATGCTTAAAAGCTTATACACTCAAGTATATGTGAAAGATAACAAAATATCACATATGTAAGAAACGAAAGCACATGTATGATTTTCTTTAAAGATCTCATGAAGGATACCAACTACTTGCACAGATGGACCCAAGCCATAGGTTCAACTCTTGTAACTCATCTCCACATCAAGGGTTGTCCCATCTTAAGGATCAAGAAGGTCTTTTAAAGGTTGTAATGGGGCCAAGGCTCAAGGTTTTAAGAAATGAAGGATAAGGATTTATCAAAGTGTCCTAAAAACCTAGTAGAGCACATATAGATGTAGAAGCCTCAAGAAATCCACCAAGGCATTGCAAAAACGTCACTTTCCCTAGAGGTAACATAAAAGGGGCCTAATGTCTTCATGTTGGGCCCAATCTTCATTGTAAACTTTCCTTGAACTAGTGTGGAGTGGACAAAGGCCAAATTTTTCTATAATGGGCCTTCAATTCAAAGTAAACTCCAATCTCACCAAGTATGGGGGACTAAAATCCATAAATATTTCTTTCTTTTCTTTTCTAGCCGTACAGTATTTTTTTCTTTCATTTTTCACGGCTTTCACATATTTTTTTCTCTATGGACAAGTCTACCCCCACACCTGAACTTTCACCTCTTCTCAATCTTCATCCTTAGCACCAAATCCATGTAGTATGTCTCAAAAGATAGCTCCACTAAGTTCTTAGAACAAAGGGTAGGGTTGTAACTATACTAAGCTTCATGGTTAAGGGTTTTAAGGGTGATGAATAAAAAGGCTCAATGTAGGTTCAAAGGGGCTTATCTAGGGGAGTCCCTCGACGGGCACAATTGGGGACACAAGTTTATATAGCAATGGTGGTAATTCCTAGAGTGCCTCTATCCCTTCCAGAATCAGGGCCATGTATTGATATACGTCTCAACAAGCACAAGAGCGAATTCTAGCATTCTCTAGTCCATCAAACTTAATCTATGGCAAGCAGTCAATCAAATGAAGAATAATGAGATCATCAAAATATCGCCAAGAAATTAAGAATATATTTTCATTTATCACTCCAAGAAAAAGGGACATGGCTCAATTATCTCACATGGGCTTTATGAATCAAAACTCATCTTAACATGCTTATATTCTGTACCAAAGTTTCGAAATCCATATCCACTACAAGCACATATTTTTCATATATCTCAATTAACCAAAGAATACCATTTTAAAAATTATCTCAATCTTGTGATCCTCTTTTAATCATGATTTCAGAGATATAGAATCATCCTAGACAGTTGAAAGGGCATCCTAAGACTCAAAACAAAAACAAAAGCAACGAAAATTTTTGAATTTTTGACATTTTTCAATTTTTTTGTATTTTTCAATATATGACTCAAGATAAAAGTGTAAATCCCTTCCCCCCACACTTAAATATTGCATTGTCCTCAATGTAATCAAGATAAGCATGCAATGAAACACTTAAGCATATAGGGAAGAATTTACGAAAAATGACTAAGTACAAAGAAAAATTGGAGGAGTAAAAGGGAAGATAAAACAAATCTGCGTTGATGACTCCTCCACAGCAACATCTGAATTGGGTTGCCTCCCAAGCAGCGCTTAATGTTTATAGTCTTTCAGCCTAGACTTGTACCTCCATTTAATCCTCAGGGTTTGGAACGTTTTGGAGGGGTACGGCCTCCACTTCATGTTCCACAAATGCCTCATAGTAAGGCTTCAAGCGATGGCCATTCACCTTGAACTCGTTGCCTGTTTGTTCACTCTTTATCTGCACAGCTCCATGAGGAAACACATGAGTGATAACAAAAGGCCCAATCCAACGAGAACGGAGCTTACCTGGGAAGAGTTTGAGACGAGAATGGAAGAGAAGAACTTTTTGACCCACAACAAAAGTCTTCCTTCGAATCATTTTATCATGGAATGCCTTAGTCTTATCCTTGTAGATTTTAGCACTCTCAAAGGCATCATTCCTTATCTCCTCTAACTCTTGCAATTGCAACTTCCTATGAAGCCCAGCTGCATCCATATCCATGTTGAACTGCTTCACAGCCCACCAAGCTTTGTGCTCCAACTCCACAGGTAAATGGCAAGGTTTGCCATAGATAATTCGATATGGGGACATACCTATGGGAGTTTTGTAAGCCGTTCTGTAGGCCCACAGAGCATCCTCTAAACGCAAGGACCAGTCCTTCCTGTTGGGGTTCACAGTCTTCTCCAATATCCCCTTAATCTGACGATTAGAGACCTCAGCCTGCCCACTAGTTTGTGGGTGATAAGGTGTAGAAACCTTATGTGTGACATCATATCTCCTCAAGAGAGCCTCAATCGTCCGATTGCAAAAATGGGATCCTCCATCACTAATGAGAACTCTAGGCATTCCAAACCTGCTAAAGATGTTAGACTTGATAAAATCTGCAACAACCTTAGAGTCATTAGTTCTAGTGGCCTTTGCTTCCACCCATTTGGAAACATAGTCCACTGCAAGCAAGATATAGAGAAACCCAAAAGATGAAGGGAAAGGTCCCATGAAATCTATACCCCACACATCAAATATTTCCACAGTTATGATATTAGTTAAGGGCATTTGATCTCTAGGACCTAGGTTTCTGTTCTTTGGCACTTATCACAAGTTAACAATAGGCATGTGCATCCTTAAACAATGTTGGCCAATAGAACCCAGACTCTAATACCTTAAATGCAGTCTTCTTAGACCCAAAGTGTCCCCCACATGCTTTAGAATGGCAAAAAGAAAGTATGGCATTTGTTCATGTTCAGGCACACATCTCCTAATCAGTTGATCAGGCAATATTCCATAATAAGGTTCATCCCAAACATATTGCTTAACAATTTTCTTAGCCTATCCTATGAGCACGTGACATGGTATCAGGAATCTTTCTAGACACAATATAATTCACAATGTCTGCATACCATGGTTCACTTACCTGAAGTCCAAAGAGCTGCTCATCTGGAAATGTCTCCACCAGAGGGAGATGATCTTCTTCATGCACCAAGCGACTCAAGTGGTCAGCTACCACGTTTTCACTACCCTTCTTGTCCTTGA
>JANPXK010000033.1:0-32539 GCA_024704745.1 Rosa lucieae
GGGAATTTCTTGGCTTTGGGACTCTTCGTTTAGTCTTTTGGTGAATTGGGTTTGATTGTGAATCTTGGTGGGATTTAATGAACTGGGTTTTGGATGAATTCTTGGCTTGGGAGACTGTTTGTTCAATCTTTTGGGTAATTGGGTTTTGGTTTGTTTTGGTCAATTGGGTTTGTTTGTTTTGGGTAATTGGGTTTTGGGATTTTAGTGAAATGGGTTTGGATGGCTTTGTTGAACTTTTGAGATCAGGTAAGGTTTCAAGTGTATATTCCAGTATGTTGAGAGAGATTAATCTTTCATGCATCCAAGTCTTTTTTTACATTTAATTTAAGGAACTGAAAGAGATTCACTAAGATCTTTCTCATGTTTACAATAGGAATGGCGTGAAAAACAAACCGAGTACTTTCTCCTGAATGGCAACAGAGTAATCAGGAAGGCTATGAAAACTGGTAGGGTCCATGCAAAACTCGACGAAGAGGTACGCATCAGAAACCCGATTTTACTTTGTTGTAGTCTTCAGTTCTTTCCCAGCATGAAGCAATGAGTTTTGTGACTATCAGCATTTTAAATGCTATCGAGTAAGATTCGGTGGTTTAATAAAGTTGATACGGCATACTGAATAATAGTCGGCTTTTGGTAGATGAACTGAATTTTTATTTTACCAAGGAATAAGCCCCTCATCTTCCATACTTTTTGGTAGTTACTTTTTAGAACAAAGCCTTCCTCTTTCATACCTACAAGCTTCTGTGCACGTGTCAAGCAGTGAATCAATTTCTTTCTTAGATTCCTATACTAATCACAATCTGGTTATATTTCTCTACAGGTTGTAACACAAGTTAAAGTTGCTGTCAATTCAGACAAAGATAAATGGGCCATGGATGGATTGTTCCAGGAGGAGGCAGATGCAATTGAAAATCAGATAATGAAAGATAAGAAGACACTTGAAATAGAAAAATCAAAGAAGATGGTAATAGACTAATAGCATTTTATTCATGATGGAATTCCATTCTCTAGAGCAGGGTTTTTTGTTTTAACTTTCCTGGCATTGATGGGGTTTGTTTTTTCATGCATTCAGCTAGCTTCTGCAATTGTTTGAGTCCATCCCTTTTCCTCAAATTACTGTAGGAAGGAGGGGTTGATAAGAAATCAAGCAATGTTGCCTTGGAGCCAAACCCAAAGCGTGTGTCACTAAGGGCTTCAAGTGACCATCCTGATGATGAAAGAGGGACTGACAAGAGGAATGGTGTGAAGACAAGGAACCAGTAAGCCATGGGAATTTGTTTTACAATTCAGTAGTATTCCTGCAAGTCTACAGTCTATGTGTTAACCCTCTATCAGTATGTGTGTCATTGAAGCTCTTTTCATATTTGAAACTTGGGAATACTGGTTAGTTAACCTTGGTGTGGTTGACCATAATTTTATCACTAGCAGTTCTACAATTTTAAAGATATTTTGTTGATTTGTTCTGTTTAAGGATCTAATACAATTTAGGCAGGAAAAGACACATGATCTGGATGCAAAATGGTAGAAGCTGTTTCTTACAGCTGACTAGAATATATGTTCGCAAGTTCTGAAGCTTTGAAAATTCGGTTGGTTTTCATTGATGGGTGTTGTTAAATATTGAGGTTCTTTTGGTTTGTATATGTCAAGTTTGATTGTTTAGCTCTGAAGAAAATATCTCAGAAACACCCAACTGCCTGTTTGTGAGCTGGTGCTCTTTTGGCAGTGCTTTCTTTCTTCTCCACAGGAGTCTGCGTAATCCATCTAATTATTACTTATTATTTTGCAGCTCTTTTTTGATAGCTGAAAGGACATCATCTTTTCACTTGGGATCTTCATTAACTGTTTCTATGTTTCAGGGTGTGGCAATATCAACTGCTGCAAATAAGTGCAAGAAACTTCCTTCAGATGTAACTTCTTTGGGATGGAAGATGTCCCATTATTGACAATCTTCTGCAATATCATGGTTTGTAGAACTATGGAATCCATTATGCTTATGATTTAAGTTATGTTCTGCAATACCATGATATGTAGAACTATGGAATCCTGTAACTACATAGACCTTAAATTTTGATACCTTCAAGTACAACTCCTCTCTGACCTCTTTTAGATATAAACGGTTTAGTTGCAATGCTGCATAGAAAATTGGAGATACATTCTAATTTATGGCTTTGTAATTATCATCTTACATTGAAAGTATATAGGAATTGAAGTTGATGGGTTCCATGCTAAGTTTCACTTTTCATGATTTATGATTTATACATGAATTTCAGGTCCCAGTGATAGGACTTGCAATGGGTCTGTGGAGTTGATTTTACAGATGCATTGCGCAAAGTTGGGTGGTTATCTTACTCCTGGTACATGCTCGGTTCAGGAATTGTTCCAGTTCCTCGGGAACCTGCTATCAACAATATATATATTACATGTATACAATTTCAGACTGATAAGACCTTATACAAGGCTGTATGATGTTACTGGAAAGCCTATCAACAACAGCAAATCTCCTCCCTTATACAACAAAGGATTCAAGTTAGCAGGTTTCGATGAAGTCTGTAAATTCTTTTGGTAGGATTCAAGTTAGTAGGCTGAGTCAGTTGATGACATTGCAAACTTTCTTCCTCCTTACTGATCAACCGACTTATGTGGGTTCAGGTTCACATTTGTATCGAGTTATATATCCTCCGTATAGATTAGAAATAAAAATATCTTTATCCAAGTTGTTCTTACTGTTTACTATATATGAAAATATGAAATGCAGCAAAAAAAGCTCATTTCCCGCGCGGGATGGTTAGCTAGTAAGAACTAAAACTAGACCATGACCTCTGTGCGTTTATTGTGTAAAAAGTAAAAACGTAAACCATTTTGTAATTGCATGGAATTAAATAGCCAGCCTTGTACGAGTACGAATGTTTGTGGCCACTTGATGTGATTTGGTCTATGAATCATGTGTGTAGATCTGGTGCCATGGAGTTTATGGCGTCACATGGATAGGCAAGTGAGACCCATGAAAAATTTCAAATGGACTCCCAAAACAGTGTGAGGAGCATTAGCGCCTCCTCCGAAGACAATAGAAAAATTTTATGTGCGTGCACTGTAGGTAAAGTCTTTTACACACTGAAATCCGTGTGAGAAAGTGTTATTTCACACATTTAAATCTATAGTAATCCGTGTTTTGCCAGTGGTGACCTTCTACTCGGCATATCTTGTTGCTCAGAAGGTCATTCTGACTACAAAGCACGATAATGATGAACAATACATTTGGGAATTCCAAGCCGGTGGTTTCTTTACTGTCACCAGGGATGTCAATGGCGGGCAACTTGGCAGGGGCACCAAGATCACTCTCTTCCTCAAGGTTTATCAAAGGTGGTAATGATAGCATGAAATTTGACTGATTTTGGGTCTCTCTTTGTACGTTGAAACTTAAGAGCTATATGGTATTGTTGTGTCTGAACAGGTGGTTATGATTTGCTTGGGTGAACAAAAGATCAATTGGATCAAAGGATCAAGTCAACGCTATGTTTACTGCATGCAAGGCTTTGAAGTTGGATGGCCTTGTCATAATTGGAGATGAACTTTTTGTCTAAGGTTTGCTAGTTCATGTATATGCCTTTTTGTCTAAGGTTTGCACGCATAAGTCCTAATGTTTGCGATTTCTTTTAAGATTGTTTCATGAAACATTGACTTAATATCTTATTATATCTGCAGTGAAATCAAGGAAGGGATAAGAAGACCAAGATAAAAAGAAGGCGAAGAAGGCAGAAGTTGTTGCCAAATGAAGGATTATTGTAGTGAATGGGGTTATCTACCCATTCTTATACCCATCCAAATTTTGCATTTGCCCAATTAGTTTTGTACAATGGCGGAGCTAGGATTTTAAAATAAGGTGGGTTAAAAAAAAAAATTCTTAAAAGTTTACTAATGCTTTCAGATTTTTTTTTCCTTAAGTTTTACAAGTAATATGTTTTATTCTTTTCTTAAATTAAACTACACTAGCATTTTTCCACACATGCTCTGCATGTGTAAGTTATTAGTTTTTTTTTTTCCAGAAAATAAAAAAGAAAAAAGTTGGTTATTGCAGAGAAAATAAAGTGGGAGAGAGAAATATTTTTTTTTTCAAATTTTTTAAAGAAAAATACATTTTGTAAATGTCTTAATTATCCTTGTGATTTAATTAATTCTCAAAGTTTATTAATATTTAAGGGTCAATTCTGTCAAAATTTTAGATTTTGGCTAACAAACCCTCCTCTCTTAATAATAGTATAGATTATATATATATATATATATATATATTGTTGTAAATATTATTATTTATATGGCTGTCCACGTAAATACTCATTAGTTATGTACTTTGATGCAAACCCTACCTCTATATAAAGGAGGCTAATGAGACTGAATGAGATATACTTCTATTTCCTCCCTACTATGCTCTCTCCATATTCTCTCTACTTTATAACACGTTATCAGCACGCTTGCTCTATTTTTTTTAGTCTCCATGATGATCTAAGACGTCTTGGTGCAAATTTTTTTTTTACCATGATTCATGATCTATGAGATTTAATTCATCCTTCGATTTGATTATTCGAAACCCATAATAATATGCATAATTCTTAATTCAAAAGCGTTTATAATTTTTTTTCTTTCACTATGCGATGTGGATTTCTATGAGACCCAAACCGCACCGTTTGCTCTGAATGTCTTCGGCCAGTATTTGGTGGCCAGTTATAGAGCTCCTTAAAGGTTGTTCCCTTCTTTAGTATTAATGTTTTTCTCCTCACTCGTCGCCGTTGCCAGTTCGCTAGCTACTGTGACCTTCACAGTTCTAGAGGCCTAGAGCAGTTGTGCAATGTGGATTTGATCTCCCCATTTTCTTCTTGATATGCATAATAGAATTTTCTATTGCACTGTTACACATACCACTTGTTTCGATTAATAATTTAATCTGTTTTCATATTGGTGAGCACGTTTCAACTTTTTGAGGGTTCATCTTCTAATTTTTTTAGCTATAGTACTGTACTGGGTTTTGTTATCTCAATCAACTAGACAAGATGCAGAGGCATAGATTGTATGCAGATTGTGCGGCGGGGAAGTTGAGGTTAAGGAACCCAGGCAATTGCCTCTTGTTCCCATAGTATAAAGAATTGGTTGACCATTCAGTTCAATGGACCTTTGTTTTTGATGGATCAAAAAACCAGACAAGATGTCTATAACTCTATATAATATATATGCCTATCTGCCTAGTAACTAGTTAATTGGTCATACTTTCAATTTTCTTTATATTTACATGTTGTGTTCTCAGCTTTGGTAGCAAAGCTTCGATGCATTATTTTTTTTTTTTTATCACCAGTACGTGAAGGAGTAAGTCACTTGAATCCAGGTATGTTGTAGTTTCACAAATGAGTTCGATTTACTCTTCTTTATGATTGATTAAATATATATATATATATATATATATTTGAATTTTGTAATCAAAAGTGATCGAAATCTCTATTTCTTGATTCGATTACATGAGGCCCTAAAGTTCCTCAGAATTATACAATGACCAAAATCGTATGTTGCTTGATCCCTGATCATATGGGGACCTGAAGTTCCTCTAGGGTCATGATATGTAAATTGAAAAATTGTGACATGAACCTCTTCAGAGTTTATACAATTATGAGGGCTAGAAGATCCTCAGAGCTATACAATCGAATATATAAACTCATCTTAATCCCCAATTATAAGAGGGCCTGAAGTTCCTCTAATTTTTTTTTCAATAATGGGGTTCAAACCACCTCCAGAAGTTGTAGTTCGAGGATGGACACTAAGTCAATGCCAGAAGCCTCTTGACTATACATTTTTTTATAAAGAGAATTTGTCCAGAAGACTTCTTGTGCAATTTGAAGAGCGATAGAAGATTTTCATGAATCAGACCAGAAGTTCTGTGTATTCTCTTCATTAATGGAACCAGAAGTTTCCACAATTAATTTTATTGCATAGTTTATCTATTTATGTTTCTCTCAATTTTTCTATTTTGTTATGTACTTTCATTACATTACTTATCTTTTAAATTAATTTTTTTGTTACTTATACGGACCAGCAGTCCTATACCTCGAACATATGAATTTTGAGTGTAATATTTTTGAATCAGAAGTTCAAAATTTCATAGTAGAACCAGAAGTTCTAACAGTAAAACTCAAACCCGAAGCTTTGAGTATAAAATATAAATTAGTTAAAAGTGAACTTGAAGCTTCACTTTAGTCACCTCGAGCCTGAAGTTTCGAGCACCAAATTTATTTGAACCCGAAGTTCAAATTATGAAATCTTAGAACTTGCAGTTCATAGAAAAAATATTCAAACCTGAAGCTTTGATTACACATATAATTCATTAATAGTTTATTTGACTTTATGTCAACTCGAACTAGAAGTTTCGAGTAAATTTTCATATGTCGATTGATACATTCTTCTTTATGCCAGCTTAAAGCATTCCACCTTAGAACTTGAAGTTCTAATTGTGCAAACTCGAGCCATAAGTTTCGAGTGGATATGTGGACAATTTATCGAAGAGTTTTAATCTTGGTCAACCTCAAACCTGAAGTTTTGAGGGAAATATATTGACACCAATTTTAAAAGTAAGCAGACATTTAACCGTTGGTTTATGATGAATGAGTATGAGTGTACCCCAAATTTGTGATCGTGGATTTTGTAATTAAAAGAGATCAGAACCTGTAGTTCCTTGATCCTTAATTACATGAGGACTTGAAGTTCCTCAATGATCAAACTAACTAGATGACCATCTAAAGTCCTTCACTCATAAGTTAAGGTCATGAAGTTTGAACTCGACGTTTCGAGTATATTATTTTGGCTAGAAGTTCAAAACTCATTTGATGTTAATCTACATCAAACAACAACACAATAATTAAACGTCATGTTTTACCTGTATAACACGGACCAGAAGCTTCGTGTATATCCTATGAGATCCACTGTTCAGTTCTTACAAATTTGATTTCTGTCATCTTCAAACATATGTTTTGAGTGACTTTCAGGCAATGCAATTTTATGCATGGTTATGCTTATGAGGCTAATATAACAATCATCTCAGATCTTACATATCTGATTGATGGCTCCAGAAGAGCACACATTATTGTCCCTTTGCATTCTGTGCCTCCAATATTACTAGAGATGTATAATCTCCCCGTCTCATAGATCTCATTTGTATAGTAAGAAAGCCGATTGACATGGCTATACCATGAAATGCCACCAGAAGTGGATCATGGCAAGAGAAAAATTAGGAGTCAATGTAAATATTGTCCTAACATCCACATATGTGAGGAAATTGTAAATTGGGTGTGTGTCGCCTATGGTACACTATATGGTGGATGATTATCAAGCCACTTTCGAAAGGGCACTGGTCAAATTAAATTGCATTCACTAGTAAGAACATTGAGATTCATCTCACATGCCTGATGTCTTTTGCTTACAATAAGCAAAGTTGAAAGCACTATAGTGTTATTCCTCAGATTTATTGTAACCTCTAAGTCCCCATTGAAACTAAATGTTTCTTAATCCGATTATCTAGGAACCTGATGTTCCTTAAGAGGTTGTTATAAATTGAAAAAAAATTGAAACCTGACGTTTCTTAGATCTCCAATTATATGAGGGCTTGAAGTCCTTCCTCTTTATGACTACACAAATATATACGTGACAGTGAACTTGAGATTCTCCACGAAATAAAGTTACTCTTTTATTATGGATTGTAGACTTTAACTCGAAATTTTCGAGTATATCATTTTGGCCAGTAGTTCAAAATGAAGTTGGTCCATTCCAATTATCAGTATTTCACAATTAATGTTTACTGAAGCTAAGGTAACAACCATATCAAGAGTTGTAGATCTTGATCTATGGCTCCAAATGAGCTACTATCATGTTACCGAATGTGAAATATTGTTGCATTATTTGCTTATTATATGGTTGGAGAAGACTTTATGCCATCGGATATATACTGTATCGAATTTTCTGCAGTAAATTAAGGCATATGATGTCATGAACCTGAAGTTCCTTGAACCAAATACACTATTTTGGCATGACCGGTTACTTCATCTTTTGTCTACCATGTTGCATGGAATCACTTACAAGTTTGATGATTGCTAATCTTACTCACAAGAAAATTGTTTATTTACATATTTGCGAGTTTCACTTTAATGAGACAATCCTCCTGCAATGAGGGGGAGAAATATTGTTCCTGAAGAACGATATGAATTGGTGTGAGATATTTATCCACCGTCTCATTTTGACTTTGAGAAATATCAAAACTAGTGAATTGATAAAAGAAAGTGACAAAATTATATGCTAAATGCAAAGGCATCTGCTTGGGTTAAAGTCCTTGAGACCAACCATTAATACAAACAATGTAGACTCCATTTGATTTGTAGGATGCAAATGTATCCAATTGACATGGTTCTCCTGAAGAGAATGTCATTAAACAATATCACAGCTCCTAATATGGCTACACATACAGAGGGTGTAAGTACGCCATTCGAAATGATGTCTTAGTGATACAATAATAAATCAATATGGTTGATGCTAATGGACAAAACATTTTTGACCTAAAACTTGGTTTGGGTTCGCCACCAGCCAATGAACACCTTCACTCCAAAGAAAGTGATAGATTTTTGACATCTTTTGAGCATGGTCATAATAAGACAGTCTTCCCCGCCGTTAGGGGGAGGAAAGACTACTGTCATTTGAATAACGGCGTGAATTTGTGTGGATTGTATCCACCAGGTCTAAGTTTTAAATTCCCAAAACAGGAAGATTATACAAGCCCTATAATGCTCTATATGAGATTATAAGTAAAAAGATCCACATTCGCTACATAATTCATCTATGAGAGATGATTGTCCTAGAAGCGACAATGTATGCCCCAGAAGTGGCATGGGTACCCAATATCAATAAGCTTATTAGCTAATGCATGCATATAAGAATGTGTGGATCTATGATTGTTGATCATCGATGATAATTTACATTTGGTAGCTACCAAAAATCTTTAAGGGCTGTATGGACGCTATACCACGTTTCACCATAAATGTCGACAAAGTATATTATTGGCCAAATTGGAAAGAGGCAATTCCAATGAAATTCAATATTTGAAACGTGATGAAATACTTGGACCTCTAACCCTACAAGTTACAAAAGGGATTTATCAAAAGTGAAGATAAATCACTATGACACAATGTCTATTTATAGAGACATGAGATTATGAATATCTTCCCTTATATGAATGACAATTTTCTATAAGTAGTGTTACATATAGCTGTTATATTGACGAGAGATTTATGGCACTTTGTCATCATATATTGTGAAGACACATTGCTAAAAGCAAAATCTCAAAAGCAAAGTGTCATAATAAGTGTATTTCTTATCAAATCCTCAAGGGATTCAAATACATGAATGATTCAAATGCAAGTCCATGAAAGGTTGAAAGAGCCTGAAGCTCACTCATGGAATCAAAGAGTCTAAAGCTAGCTCATATGTACTCATTTCGTTCTAGTCAACGAGATCTAAATTGCCTTAATGAGTACTATGGCGAGACTACTATCAAATTCGAATTATGATTATAATGTTGCAACATATTCTAACTTTTCGCAAAGTTATGAATTATTTAGAGCTCTTGAAGAGCTTATATGAGACATATCAATACACAAAGATATTGATTTGTATGGCTAGGCATGCCATAATGATTTTCAATGTTAAGCTATACAAAGTTAAATGTGTCAATTTCTTTATATTGTTTAGCTATTACTCAGTGAATGAATTTGAGCATATGAGATTGTCTCTAACCTTATTATATGAGGTAAGACTTATTGAAAATCGTCTAGCTTTGTTGGTATTGCTTAAACTTTGCAGGTATGAAAATTTGTGATGAGCCCCTATATGCAAAGCACACATGGTCTCACTTCAGTGATAGACACATCAAACCACTATACATGGTACATGTAGCTTATCGCATACATAATTAAGGCTTGCAACAATCAGGGGAAGATTCTCATCAGGGGGAGCATCCAGAAGCATGCTACCTAGGACATATGCGCGTTGTGCTCTTTTTGTCCTTCGACCAGGGTTATTTTTGTTACCTGGCAAGGTTTTTAACGAGGCAACAATAAGCGCGTCCAATAGCATCATTCATTAGTGGACATCCAAGGGGGAGTGTTGTAAATATTATTATTTATATGGCTGTCCACGTAAATACTATTAGTTATGTACTTTGATGCAAACCCTACCTCTATAAAGGAGGCTAATGAGACTGAATGAGATATACTCTACTTCCTCCCTACTATGCTCTCTCCATATCTCTCTACTTTATAACATATATATATATATATAATATATTAAATACATACTAAATAATCAAATAGCTAAATGACCAAAAAAATCACATTATAATGTGCGATAGAAATTTGATAACAAAAGTTTACGACAAAAGAACACACCTACTCAAATTGTACCCCGCGGCCTTGAATAGAGGCAAAAATGTTAATTATTGAATATGTATTATAATTCTCAGTTGGCTCTTTTTCAGACCTAATTTACCAAAAAAAAAAACACAAATTTTTTATGCGACTATGCCTCTTAAAGCATAATGCAAAATAAAATAAAATCAAATAAATAACATATCTATACTATTATTAAGAGAAGAGGCTTTGTTAGCCAAAATTGAAAATTTTGACAGATTTAACCTTGAAAGATAAAAAAAAAATTGAGAATAAATTAAATCAGAAGGATAAATAAGATAATTATAAAATAAATTTTTATAAAGAAAATTAAAAAGAAATGATTTCATCACCCCTACTTTTCTCTTCTACTATTTTCTCTCTGCAATAAATACCACTGAATCTACTTATTCTGCAATAACTACCAGTGAATCTACTTATTCTGCAATAACAACCCACCTTTTTTTTTTTTTTGATCAGGTTACTTGTTAGTAACTCACACACCCATGCAGTGGTATCCCAGCGCCAGGACAACTGCACCGACATTGCGGCGAAAGCTAGGCAAAGCCAGACTAATCCACTGCACCACAGACGCACGAACCCAAAAGGTCCCTCAAAACTGCTGGCCACGGGATGGAGCTGGGATTCGAACGCCAGACCTGGGGGTTCTAGACTAGGCCATTCGACCAACACACCACACCACGTGGTTAACTACCCACCTTTTTAAAAATAAAAAATAAAAAAATTTCGTACACATGCAGAGCATTTGATTGCAAACTAGTGTATGACTAAAACAAGAAAAGAAATAACATATGTGTTTGGATCAAAAATGAGCATTTTGGCGTGACAAGGCGTGTCTTGGAGAAATTGAGCCAATATCAGTGGCTCAAGCAATTTATTGTCGACAAGTTCGAAATATATATTTAGAGGCTAAATAAAGCCTACTATGGAAGCATGAAGAGTCAAGTTTAGCACATTTTCCTACTTCGACTAGGAGAAACCGAGCTAAACAAGGAAGGAGGGGCGGAAGACTAACCAAATGAACTCCAAATGAGTTGAAACTTTCCAGATTAATACTAGACATCCCAAGGATAATTTCTTAAGAAGAGTACAAGATCTAATTTCAAGTGAAAAATCTTCAAACAATCAGTCCAATTTTCTACAGAAGCAAAACTGGAAAACTGGACCTGTAAGAGGTCCAGCAGCATTTCTTGCCCAACCACATGGAATAAATCTCTGAAAATTTGTCACAATGATCTACACTCATTTTGGATCATTTAATATGAAGAAGTCAAAGGCCCATTTTGAGTTCTGGGAGAAGATATAGCTGCAGCAAAAAAGAAGCAGAAAGTTCTCTCACCTAACAAATCCATTAAGTGTTTAAGTGCTCAAACCTAACCCATTATGATTTGTTTAAAGGCCAAATAGTGTTGCTTGGAAGCCTATATATAGAGGCAAAAACAAGACAACAAATACACCAACACATTCACAACAAACATCTCTAAGATGATCTAAGTTCTCTCTAGAGCAACCTCTCTAAGAGCAACTCCTCTCCTTCTCTTTCTCTTACCGGTGATCACACTCCAAGCCTAGTCTTCTCAGAAGCCGACTTTCAGTGCCACCAAACCCTCTGTCAACGTATTTCGGTCCTAGTCTCCTCGGGAGCCGACGGTAGTGCCGCGACCACAACGGTTACAGAACCAACCAAGCAAGGGTATCACCCTCGCATAAAGACACCAACACATTCACAACAAACATCTCTAAGATGATCTAAGTTCTCTCTAGAGCAACCTCTCTAAGAGAAACTCCTTTCCTTCTCTTTCTCTTATCGGTGATCACGCTCCTAGTCCTAGTCTCTTCAAGAGCCGACTATCAGTGCCACTAAATCCTCTGTCAACGTACTTC
This sequence comes from Rosa lucieae, assembly GCA_024704745.1. Lineage (NCBI taxonomy): Eukaryota > Viridiplantae > Streptophyta > Magnoliopsida > Rosales > Rosaceae > Rosa > Rosa lucieae. The sequence continues at coordinate 12,369 of JANPXK010000033.1, forward strand.
GGTCCTAGTCTCCTCGGGAGCCGATTGTAGTACCACGACCAAAACCAACAAAAACATTCACAACAACAACATCTCTAAGATGATCTAAGTCTCTCTAGAGCAAACCTCTCTAAGAGCAACTCATCTCATTCTCTTTCTCTTACCGGTGATCACACTCCTAGTCCTAGTCTTCTTAGAAGCCGACTTTCAGTGCCACTAAACCCTCTGTCTACGTACTTCGGTCCTAGTCTCCTCGGGAGCCGACGGTAGTGCTGCGACCAAACCACACCAACACATTCAACAACAACATCTCTAAGAAGATCTAAGTTCTCTCTAGAGCAACCTCTCTAAGAGCAACTCCTTTCCTTTTCTTTCTCTTATCGGTGATCACACTCTAAGTCCTAGTCTCCTCAAGAGCCGACTATCAGTGCCACCAAACCCTCTGTCAAAATACTTCGGTCCTAGTCTCCTCGAGAGCCGATTGTAGTACCACGACCACAAAAACACCAACACATTCACAACAAAAACATCTATAAGATGATCTAAGTTCTCTCTAGAGCAACCTCTCTAAGAGCAACTCATCTCCTTCTCTTTCTCTTACCGGTGATCACACTCCTAGTCCTAGTCTTCTCAGAAGCCGACTTTCAGCGCCACCAAACCCTCTGTCAAGGTACTTCGGTCCTAGTCTCCTCGGGAGCTAACGGTAGTGCTGCGACCACAACGGTTACAGAACCAGCCAAGCAAGGGTAACGCCCTAGCAACCCGCCAAGCTAAAGTCACGCTTTAGCAAGTTCTCCTCACTTCCAGTGGTTCTCGCTCTGCTCGATCTACAACATCGAGTATCGATTGTGATTTTCAAGAAGCTCAGCAAAGTCCTCGCCACGAGGCACAAGAATCCCACGATGAGGTGGTGCTCTCCTCGTCCACAATCTCTTGAAAGAAGTCAGGTCAAGGGACACCCCCGACGACCGTACCCAACGGTGCTGGCACGCCCGCGCAAGAAAAGAGACTGTTGACCAGCTGCACCAACCTCGTCGTGGGATTCTTTGTGCCTCGTGGCAAGGACTTTTGCTGAGCTTCTTGAAAATCACAATCGATACTAGATGTTGTAGCTCGAGCAGAGCGAGAACCACTGGGAAGTGTTGAGATCTTGCTAAAGCGTGACTTTAGCTTGGCTGGGTTGCTAAGGCGTTACCCTTACTTGGCTGGTTCTGTAACCGTTGTGGTCGCGGCACTACCGTCGGCTCCCGAGGAGACTAGGACCGAAGTACGTTGACAGAGGCTTTGGTGGCACTGAAAGTCGGCTTCTGAGAAGACTAGGACTAGGAGTGTGATCACCGGTAAGAGAAAGAGAATGAGAGGAGTTGCTCTTAGAGAGGTTTCTCTAGAGAGAACTTAGATCATCTTAGAGATGTTTGTTGTGAATGTGTTGGTGTGTTTGTTGTCTTGTTTTTGCCTCTATATATAGGCTTCCAAGCAACACTATTTGGCCTTTAAACAAATCATAATGGGTTAGGTTTGAGCACTTAAAAACTTAATGGATTTGTTAGGTGAGAGAACTAAAACACTTAATGGATTTGTTAGGTGAGATCACTTTCTGCTCTTTTTTTGCTGCAGCTATATCTCCACCAAGAACTCAAAATGGGCTTTCGACTTCTGCATATCAAATGATCCAAAATGAGTGTAGATCATTGTAAAAAATTTTCAGACCTTTAGTCCATGTGGTTGGGCTGGAAATGCTGCTGGACCTCTTACAGGTCCAGTTTTCCAGTTTTGCCTCTGTAGAAAATTTGACTGATTGTTTGAAGGCTTTCCACTTGAAATTAGATCTTGTACTCTTCTTAAGAAATTATCCTTGGGATGTCTAGTATTAATCTGGAAAGTTTTAGTTTATTTGAATCTTGTTTGGTTAGTCTTCCGCCCCTCTTTCCTTGTTTAGCTCGGTTTCTCCTAGCCGAAGTAGGAAAATGTGCTAAAGTTGACTTTTCATTTCCATGCTTCCATCATTTTCTTTTCTTGCAGGTCGCATAATCTTCCATAATTCTGCAAGTAGGCTTTATTTAGCCTCTAAATAATATATTTCAAACTTGTCGACAATATATAGCTTGAGCCACTGATATTGGCTCAATTTCTCCAAGACGTGCCTTGTCAGGCCAAAATGCTCATTTTGGGTCCAAACATTGCCCCCCAGACCTCGAAGTCAAAGGTCTTCGTTTTGACTGAAGAGGTCTTGAATCAACACTACTTTTATAATGTTGTTGCTTCCAAGCACTTGTATTGGCTTGACTGTTTCCATATAGGCCTCTAAATAGGCCATAAAGCTTGAATGCCATAATCTGAATTGCCTTTGTTATGAACTGACGCTTTCTTTGCCAACTTTATTGTCCCCCCATGGATCTGATGTCTGGTATGCAGTGAATTGATGAAACTTGGACAGGTTGTAGGAGATCAGAACTTTAGCGTGCCCCCCATGCGAAGGAGACTGCTTTTGATCGCGAATGAGGATCCTTCTCTTCCTTGGTGGTTGCTTCGCCATATGTATAGCAACAAGTATACCCTATTTTCCCGGGAAGGTGTTTTCTGTGCGAGAGAAGAGACAAAGCTGTAAAATTTTCCGGAGCCGCTGACTTGGCTTAGTATTGTATAGTGTTGCCCCCTAGTATTGCTAGGCGTAGCAAAGAAAGGATGTTGGGCCTCAAAAACAGGCCTTCATGAATGGGCTTCTACAAAAACAGGCCTTCAAAACAAACATTTTGGCACGCCCAGTGGGACCCTTAGAAGCTTTTCTCTTGAAGCACATTCAACCACCGGGTTTCAAAACAAACATTTTGGCACACTCGGTGGGACAACATCAGAAGGTTTTCTCTTGAAGCACATTCAATCACCGGGCTTCAAAACCAAACATTTTGGCACGCCCAGTGGGACAACATCAGAAGCTTTTCTCTTGAAGCACATTCAACCACCGGGATTCAAAACCAAACATTTTGACACGCCCAGTGGGACAACATCAGAAGCTTTTCTCTTGAAGCACATTCAACCACCGGGCTTCAAAACAAACATTTTGGCACGCCCAGTGGGACTACACCATAGTCTTTTTGTGTTCACCGTCATTGGGATGCCAAAGGAAAATCTTTACCAAAAGAAATTCCTGAAGTCATGCCTGTTTTTCTTAAGAAGAAGAAGTGCAAATTCCTAAACTTCTCAAAGCGCAAGGCCTCCAGTTACAAGCCGCATAAACTTGATGGTGACGTCGCTGCTGCAGATGACGAGGAAACGATAGAAGGCAATGTGCCCATTCCCATTCCAGAGAATGCAAGCATAGAAGAGCGGCTTGATATCCTTAAAGAATTCTACTGCATACCATGAGAATCTGAGAAAATCCCTCGCGGAGGACCGTCGACGGCTCGATGAGTTCATGATTTCGGTCAAGAGGCTTGAGTTGGGGGCACAACAAACACAAGGCGAATTGGAACATCAAGAACCTGCTCGCGAAGAGGTCGTTTCTGAGACTAACTTGCCTATAGGTGGCAATCAACCTAAGGGCCTCACTAGTGAGTCACAGCCTTACACAGAGGCTGTGCATGGAAAAGGTCATCAACAAGATTGTTCTTCTGACAATACAATTGTCTCTGAACAAATATCTGATTTCTCCATTGATCAAGCCAAATACGTGGCTACTAATCAGATGCATAGGGGGCAAGATATGGCCCATGATCATCCCTTTGATAAAAAAAGCAAGTTCATGATCATTTTAATTGTGACTCTGCTACACGTCATCATGATCATACAAAGGGTCAAGGCCAGGGCCCACCTTACTATCATCAATTTAGCCTTAGCCATGCTGGACGTCATGGTGGAGTTAATCAATTAAGCCATGGCCAACTTAATTATCAATTAAGTTATGGTCTACATAAGCCAATTTGTGGCTTTATTAATCAATTCAACTTGAAGTTCTTCATATATTCTTCAAGGCCAAGCGGTGGCTTTAATATATGTGGAGGGCATATCTACAACCCACGTTGCATGAATGGCCAGAACAATTATTCTAGTGGCCAAGTTGTCCTTCGCAACTGTAAATTTGAGTATCATCAATACAAGTTAACTCTTGTTTACAATTATCCAGCAAGTGAAGCTCTTGATGTGGAGAATTCAGACCAGCAAGTGGTCGTCTATAATGGCCAATCTGTGGCTAATCCTGAAGACACCATGTTCTATGACATGGTAGTTGGCGACAAAGCCGATCTTGGAACATCTTCATCTCCAAAAGTGCAATTGAAGATCATGTTTCGCCAACCAACAAAGATACTTGGGGGGCAAGATTACTCCTCCTACGAGCCAAATTTTTCCCAAGTTTTCGATGAGAAGTATCTTTGTTCTTTTCCTACAAGCTCTCACAGGAGGGATTTTTACCCTACAAATTTTGATACCTCGGAGCTTGGAATGAAGCATAGATGGCCTCCCCCGTGGCCTTCTGGAGGTTAGCCAAACATAGTGCTGCTAAATTCTTTCTTTGTTTTTAAATTTCCTGTCAATTTTCAGTTTTCACTTTTATTTTCGTCATTTGTGAATCATAACGGAATAGGTGAAGTCTCTTTTGTTAATATTGGCCTAAACTCCTTATTGGTGCCTAGTTCAGGTCCCTTAAGGTTAAGGGAGGCTTTTATTAACATTTGTTGAACTGCCTTCACACTTATGACCTTTCTCATCTTAGTAAGTATAGCCTATGTGAAATGGTGTCTAGAAAGGGGACAACGTTCATGACAAGTTCTTGAATCTAGAAGTGCGTGCAAATGGGTCTAAACCACTATGTGGGAGTAGCTCATGCCAAAATGGATTCTGCCTCTCTAGTTTGCCCTCCCCCATCTGGCCATTTCAGTAAGGTTGCCCAAAGGATTTGAAAGAAAATTTGTGTCTAGACGACTATACTTGGGCCGCATGTCTAAACCTTGATTCACAATGTCTTATTAAAAAAATACAAAAATACAAAAATACAAAAATACAAAAAGAGTTTCAAATTTGTGCGTCGCGGAGGATGCAAAAAATTGTGTTCTTGCCTAACAGTGGCTGGAACTTGCTAATATACTTAAGAGGCCATTGGTATTGGTCTGGGCACATATACAAGAGGCATTTAATATGCCTAGTATGGTATTAGCAGTGGAGGAGGTCAAATCAATATTTTTTCCAACAATTGTGGCAAAAGCTGGGTTACTAATTGTTGGCAGCGAAGTGGTTTTAATTACATGGCCTCGCAAAGGATGGTTCGCAAAGGAAGACTGGCGATTAATATATGTATGCTCACTGTTCATATATATATAATTAAGAGGGAGAGAGGCCATTGTTCAAGTAATTTCAGTCAAGCCAATACAAGTGGCTTTGGAGCAACGACATTATAAAAGCAGTGCTGATTCAAGACCTCTTCAGTCAAGACGAAGACCTTTTGACTTCGAGGTCTGGGGGGCAATGTTTGGACCCAAAATGAGCATTTTGGCGTGACAAGGCGTGTCTTGGAGAAATTGAGCCAATATCAGTGGCTCAAGCTATATATTGTCGAGAAGTTCGAAATATATATTTAGAAGCTAAATAAAGCCTACTATGGAAGCATGAAAAGTCAAGTTTAGCACATTTTCCTACTTCGACTAGGAGAAACCGAGCTAAACAAGGAAGGAGGGGCGGAAGACTAATCAAATGAACTCCAAATGTGTTGAAACTTTCCAGATTAATACTAAACATCCCAAGGATAATTTCTTAAGAAGAGTGCAAGATATAATTTCAAGTGGAAAGCCTTCAAACAATCAATCCAATTTTCTACAGAAGCAAAACTAGAAAACTGGACCTGTAAGAGGTCCAGCAGCATTTTCTGCCCAACCACATGGAATAAAGCTCTGAAAATTTTTCACAATGATCTACACGCATTTTGGATCATTTGATATGAAGAAGTCGAAGGCTCATTTTGAGTTCTTGGTGGAGATATAGCTGCAGCAAAAAAGGAGCAGAAAGTGCTCTCACCTAACAAATCCATTAAGTGTTTAACAAATCCATTAAGTGTTTAAGTGCTCAAACCTAACCCATTATGATTCGTTTAAAGGCCAAATAGTGTTGCTTGGAAGCCTATATATAGAGGCAAAAACAAGACAACAAATACACCAACACATTCACAACAAACATCTCTAAGATGATCCAAGTCTCTCTAGAGCAACCTCTCTAAGAGCAACTTCTCTCATTCTCTTTCTCTTACCGGTGATCACACTCCTAGTCCTAGTCTTCTCAGAAGCCGACTTTCAGTGCCACCAAACCCTCTGTCAACGTACTTCGGTCCTAGTCTCCTAGGGAGCCGACGATAGTGCCGCGACCACAACTGTTACAGAACCAACCAAGCAAGGGTAACGCCCTCGCACAAAGACACCAACACATTCACAACAAACATCTCTAAGATGATCTAAGTTCTCTCTAGAGCAACCTCTCTAAGAGCAACTCCTTTCCTTCTCTTTCTCTTATCGGTGATCACACTCCTAGTCCTAGTCTCCTCAAGAGCCGACTATCAGTGCCACCAAATCCTCTGTCAACGTACTTCGGTCCTAGTCTCCTCGGGAGCCGATTGTAGTACCACGACCAACACCAACACATTCACAACAAACATCTCTAAGATGATCTAAGTTCTCTCTAGAGCAACCTCTCTAAGAGAAACTCCTTTCCTTCTCTTTCTCTTATCGGTGATCACACTCCTAGTCCTAGTTTCCTCAAGAGTCGACTATCAGTGCCACCAAATCCTCTGTCAACGTACTTCGGTCCTAGTCTCCTCGGGAGCCATTGTAGTACCACGACCAAAACCAACAAAAACATTCACAACAACAACATCTCTAAGATGATCTAAGTCTCTCTAGAGCAAACCTCTCTAAGAGCAACTCCTCTCCTTTTCTTTCTCTTACCGGTGATCACACTCCTAGTCCTAGTCTTCTCAGAAGCCGACTTTCAGTGCAACCAAACCCTCTGTCAACGTACTTCGGTCCTAGTCTCCTCGGGAGCCGACGGTAGTGCCGCGACCACAACGGTTACAGAACCAGCCAAGCAAGGGTAACGCCCTAGCAACCCAGTCAAGCTAAAGTCACGCTTTAGAAAGTTCTCCTCACTTTCCAGTGGTTCTCGCTCTGCTCGATCTACAACATCGAGTATCGATTGTGATTTTCAAGAAGCTCAGCAAAAGTCCTCGCCACGAGGCACAAAGAATCCCACGACGAGGTTGGTGCTCTCCTCATCCACAATCGCTTGAAAGAAGTCAGGTCAAGGGACATCCTCGACGACCGCACCCGAACGGTGCTGGCGCGCCCGCGCAAGAAAAGAAACTGTTGACCGGCTGCAACAAAACTGGAGCCAAACAATATGGGTTAAGTTTAGAAATTTGAGGTGGGCTAATTTTTAATATTTAATCTGTTAAACCATAATTAAGCTACAAATTTATGTTTTTTCAAAATCTGGGGTGGGTTGTAGCCCAACGGAGCGTGTGTAGCTACGCCTTTGATTTTGTATTTTTATTAATGCTGCTAGCAGTTTTATTGCTTTTATTGGAGTAGGCTAGAAAGCTGTTTTTATTAGAGTAGGCTCATTGCTCATAGAATCAATCGTGTTGTCAATAAGAGTAAAAAAAAAAAAAAAAAAAAAAAAAGTAGAACAGAAGCTCTTTATTCCAGCTAAAAACGTATAAATGATTTTTATTAAAAAATAAGAAAAAATAAACAAATTTGAATCGGACTGTATCGAACCAGATCGGTCAGTTTGATTAACCGAAATTTTAGATCAGTTTGACTTTCGGTTGTGACTCAAGACCAAACTGAACGAAACCGAACCCAACCCCCATAATCAGGGTCTGTTGAGGCACCGGACGGGCACTACTTTAAAGTAGGTCCCTACGAGATTATAATACACTGGAAACTGCAGTATCACAAAATAAGCTATAGGGGAGCACGATACGACATAAACTGGAAATGCAGCGTACTTGCGATTATGTTTAAGTATAAAGGAATGTCCAATGCAAAACGACATCAGCATGGCAACCATGGACAAGAAGAGGGTTGTTATGCCCAGCAAAAGCTTCCTCGGCACTGCTTCTCCGAAATCCTCTTGTTCGGTTTGAGACATGACGATGGATAGGAATATGACCATGGAAGTGAATGAGAAGCAGACAGCAGCAAGTGATGACAGGGTATACAGTTCAAAGCCTCGGTGGTTTTCGAAGGTTGGCCTGCCAGTATCCTGATTGATGCCACCCGGAACGGTAGTAGCTGTGGCAAAGGCTACGGTGACAATCAGGGCAGCCAGGACGGAGCAGGACTCGGAGGTCTTGTAGAGCCACTCCGTCCCACCTCTGACAAGGTCAGTGTGGGTTTCAATGAGCATATCCATTGCAGTCTGCTGTTTCATATTGTATCTGACAAAGAAGTGTCGTGGCATGGAGTTTTTCACGAACTTCATGCAAATATATAACAGATTATTGTCAAAGAAGCAAATGCTTATAAAATTTTTACTTATTTTTCTTAAGAATCAATGAATTTTAAAACTATATAAAAACAGAAAGATGTAAGACGTAGATCTAAGATTCAGGTGAATTATAGGATGTAACAATTACAAAAATGATTTAAGACATTAAAGTTAGAATATAAAATAAAATTAATCGAGTCCTTTGAAAATTTACCCCTTCAACTTTCGAAAATAATGCCGACGTACTCCCTTCTATTTATAATTTATTTTATAAGTTTCTTAGGGTTCAAAATTAAAATCAACATCCTCGACTAATTGCATGGTAGAGGTCAACACGAAATAATTTGAACTAATTCATGTTCAACTATGATGTTCTAGAACCTTTATTTTCATAAATAAGACATCCAAAGGCACCAAATATGCTGCTAAATTTGGAATAAAGAAATTTAAAGGAGGATGAAGATTAGAGTAGATTAAAAAAGATGGGTTTGAATGCTTATTAATTACCTCATACCACTTGATTTCCCAATGCATTTGCAAAGCAGCACCGGGAATTAGCCAAGGCTTGTATCCTCCTAACTTTGCTGCAAGGTGTAATGCACTATTACCATCTTTATCCACTTTGCGGAAAACGCTATCTTTCGTGGTCTTTCTCCTTAGCAAGAGTTGGTACACATGGGGTTGCCTGTTCTCCACTGCCAACAGAACTATATTCTTTTTCTGTGCATTAAGGTCATGGATGGCCACTGGAAAAAGCTCTAGGATCTTCTCGACCATTTCGGTGATGCCATTTTTCGCAGCAATCAATATCGGTGTTTCCTTCTTTTCCATCTCAGGGGTTTTATTCTGCGTCACTTCTGGCGGCAATGACCCTATGTACATACATAGCTACATAATATGATTACCGGCCTCTATAGCCATTTAACAAAGTGACAATCTGACATAGACGAACTGAGTTTGGTCATAAGAAAAGTTTTTCCTTTTTGTTCCTTTTATGAAGAATTGATCAATCATTAATACAGACTAGAGCAAAGTAATTAATTACCTTCTCGAATGCCTCCTTTTTGTTCTTCAATGCTTCCAAGGGTGATACGGTCGCCACCATCAGAAATTTTGTAAGGACTTGTTTCATCAGCTGTTGCTGCCTGCGGGTTCATACCACTGTCTTCATATTCATACATCGAAGAACTTTTTAGTAGCTTGTTCATGATCTGAACAGCCCATTTGTGCTTTTCTTTGTTGTTCCTTATCTTCTGTATCTCCGTCGACCCTTCAAACATTAAAGGAAAAAGTATATATCTTGTAAGCAATTACATGATCGACTTTTACAGACATATATACTTAACTTAATGTAAGGAAATATTGGTGTAGACTCATCACCAAGATACCATAAGATGGGAATGTTGCCATACCGCCAAGTCCAAGAACAATCAGCATTGCCTTCGATAAAAGCTTGACATAATCAAAGCAGGCATTGTAATGACCTGGATTTCCTCCTTTAGGTTCAGGTTTCTCTGGATCTACATAATCAAAGCAGGCATTGTAATGACCTGGATTTCCTCCTTTAGGTTCAGGATTCTCTGGATCTGTAGTTCCTTTTCCTTCTTTACGAGTAACTACAAAAGAGTAGTACGTACAGTACTTTAATACAGAATATTCATTCTATGCTTAAATAGAATCCATAGGTGCTTGATGCTCAATTGACTTGATTAATTTACATACCATTATCAAATACTTGAGCCATCTTCCAGAACACTAGCAAGAAGTTGATGCAGGTTTTGTAGTTTTCTGGGTATTTTGGAGCATTTTCAGAGTTAATTGTATTAATTACCCGCTCATGGAAGTGATCTGCTTCTTCCACTTTCAGCTCATCGACCAATATACCTTTGAGATAACCAAACAAAACAGAAGAGTGATAAGCAGTTAACATTAATACACCAGATCTGGAATCGTTTGATCGATCACTCTATAGTTAATTTGTACTTACAGTGGTAAATGATTTTGCTCCAAGGTCTAAGGTAGCTACCACTTTTGAAAGCGGAAGGCTTACTCGCCAGAAGATGGAGAGGGGAAAACCCATCTTCATTAACAGAATTAACTAGATCTCTATACAGGGCTATTATCTGAAATGCCAAATCTGTGAACCACAATTCAGTTTGTTATTTCATATCATCAGAGTACTTAGAGCTTATCTATACTCATTCTCCCAAAAAAAAAAAAAAAAAAAAGAGCTCATCTATACTATTATTAAGAGAAGATGGTTTGTTAGCCAAAATCAATATTTTGACAGAAATGACCTTAGAAGATTAAAAATCTTTGAAAATTAATTAAATCATAAGGACAATGATGATATTTACAAAATGTAATTTTATTTAAAAAATAAACCCAAAAAATAACCCATAACCCCACTTTTCTCTCCAATTATCTTTTCTCTGCAATAACTATTTTTTTTAATTATTTTTTTTTAGGACTAAATTCTGCTTACTACCCTGTACTTTCAAGGATTCATCAGTTCAGTCCCTGCACTTCTAATTTAATTAGAAAAGTCCTTGTACTCTCCAATCTGTCACCATTCCGTCAATTTTCGGGGAAAATTTTCAAACTACCCATCTGCATTCACAACACTGACGCATCGGCAGGCTGCCTAGCGATGGGGAGTTTGGGAATTTTCCCTGTGAGAAGGTCCCACGTCAGCATTTTAACAGCGAAATTGACGGAATAGTGACGGATTGAATCGATTTGATGAAATTGGAGAGTGCAATGACTTTTCTGATTAAATTAGAAGTGCAGAAACTGAACTGATGAACCCTTGAAAGTACAAGGTAGTAAGCAGAATTTAATCCTTTTTTTTATATGCCAAAAAAAAAAAAAAACTTGCACATGTAAAGCATGTGTGGGGAAAGGCTAGTATAGTCATAAATGAAATGGATCAAATTTAGTGCTCATACTTACCAAAGTAGTCACCAGCAATTGCACAATGCAAGATAGTCTCTCCATCCTGCCTCCTACAGTAACTGTAGTTTGGCTGAGACTTGCCCGGAGTACAAATGTAGTGAAGACACAAGAAGGCATCTTTTTTCCCATGGAGAGCAGCCAAGAAGAGAGGGGTCTCTTTATGGTTGTTGAGAATACCAACCAAAGAAGGATGATCTTTGGCAATGCATTCGCACATTCTCACATTCCCCTGTGCTGCAGCCAAATGGAGAGGGGTGTTCCCTCGCTCATTTTGGATTTCCAGCTCGTTTTTGGAAACCAGCTTTACTAGTTTCTCAACATATTCCTCTTGGCCGTCCGACACTGCTATGTGCAATGCTGTGTAACCTGACTTGGTGATCTTTGCCTCACGAGCCAGGTTATTGCTTTGCCTGTATGCTTGGACAACTTCTTCCCATTGGCTTTTCATGGCTATCTTGAACAAGTGTTCCTTGATGCTGTCACGGTCCATGCCGGTCATGGTATTTGTGGCAGAAGACATTTCTTCCCTTCAAGCTAGCTATAAGTGGACAGTGGCAACTAATACTGACGCTTGTCCTCGTATTTATCAACACATAAAGGACTGAAAGAATAGTATTCAGTATGCCTCTTAAGGGGCCGGCCTATAAGACTTGCATTCCAAGTAAGTTTTGTATTCCTGTTCCAATGCATTTCATGCTAGAATCTTATCATTGCGCCTTTTCTTTATCAGCTGAATGATAGTGTAAAATTTTTATTGCAAGGCAATTGCTCTGTGCTAGGTTAATTACCAATTACAAGAATACCAGATATACAACAACAGAACATCGATCACTCTAAACGTACAACCAAAGAGCATATTGTACTCCTGCATGTGATTCATGACTCCATGAGGGGACCAGCTGCTGCAGGCTGTAGCCGGCGAAGAAAGCAAAGGATGGCAAATTCTCTCTTTAATTACCCTTTTACTTTGGCTGGTTATTTATCTCTATCCTTTACACTTCATTACGTGGCCTCCTCTTTATTCCATTCTTTTGCCACCCTTACACTTCCTTACCCTTACTAGCGCAACACACATGTTAATTACAATTTTTCTTCACACACATAATAATGCAAAATGCACAAAAAACTCATGCATCAACAGGCTCAAAGGTTGAAAGCAGTACTGCACGTTTGCTCCTTACGCCTTCTCTATTTTAAAGATGGTGTTAAAATAGGGTGCATAATTTAGCAATGTTCTTTTAGTCAGACAATTTAGCAACCTTTAAACAAGTCAACTAAGGAAGAGGAAAAACTAATACATTTCTCAGGTGCCAATTGTATTTGCAGTTTTGCACCTTATCACAAGAATTGATAAATCTGGCAGTGGGCAACACCAGCGCATTAGCTTGCTCCTTTGAAAATGCAGCAGAAGTGCATGCTTCCCTGTCAACATGTACATACACACCCATTGTAAATAGTAAACTTCAACCGATTTTCCAAAGACAGCAACTAGGTTAAATCTTAAAACAATGAACCAGACACTATAAACAGTATTGACAATCAATAGTTTGACCGCAAAACCAATTTGAAAGGTAAAGTAACTATATCTATTACATGAGGAACCTGTTTCCATCCCACATGAGAAAAGAATAGTAACCCCTGCATTTATGAAACTACATATATCTGGGAACCAATGTGATGAAGATGCTGGATTAGTGCCAAAACAAAAAGAGATATCAAAAGCAGTCATATCAAATACCTCATAAATTCAAAATGCAAGCTCTCATTTCTTCCAGGCAAAACTAGACTACTCGTCTACGCTTATTGTCCTGCATGAAAAACCCCGAACCATTACTAAGCAAACTAAGCTTAGACAAAGTAAAATTTCCCCATTTACATTTTAGTTACATGCATCAGGTTCTCACAAAAAAAATATCACTTAAAAGAGAAACACAAAAAGTATAGAGCAAGAAAGAGATTCACTTGGAGACGACAAAGAAGGAAATCACTTAAAAATGCACCTCGAGATATTTGACTTACAACTGACAAAATAAATAAGATTATTTTGGACATTTAGATCTAGATTTTACTTAAAAACTTATACAACGTGATGTATAGGAAGTTAGTATGAGACACACACACCTCAAAAGCTAGCCCAAGCAGGAGGGCAAATTCTCTCTTTAATTAGTTAAACTTTTGCTTTGGCTGGTTATTTATCTCTACCCTTTATACTCCGTTTTTTTTTTTTTAATAACCCTTTATACTTCTTTATCGATCCTCTTGAAGAGATGGGTTGCTTTCTTCTGGACAAGCAAGCATCTTAAACAAGCTAGACGTAAATGCTATATGATCATTACAAACCTTACCAACAAAGAAAGAAGACAAAATTATTAGATTCAAAAATGGTCAAGTTCACCTAAACTTAATTTTGGAATAATTTGTTTTCTTAGGAAAATGACCTTTTCTTTTTGCACTACATGCTATATATGGTTAGAGATTTGTCATTACAGTTTCCAATAGGATTGGAAAATGAAACTAAAATTGAAAGGGAACTGAGTGAAAATAAAAAAATAAACATAATAAGAATAAAAAATAAAAAAAACTGAACCAAAATTTAAAAATTGAACAGAACCAATTCTAATTTCCTTCTTTTTTTTTCCTATTATGATGATTGTCCAAAGAGACATATTTTTGGTTTTAAGTTGCAAAAAAACCCCCAAACTTTTTCTTTCCTGTATAGTCGAGTTAGTGGTTTAATCAAATGCTTGTAATTTGGATGTAGTGACTAGTGTTACTGTTTCTCTCAAAATTAGGAGGTAGATGTAGGCCCCGTTTGAGATTTGCTTCGCTTTTAAAAAAAATCAGCTTTTGTTTAAAATTTTAGATTTTATTGTGTTTGGTAAATAAATAAAAAACAACTTTAATTGAAAGTTATAGGTCACTGGCAGCAGATTTTGGAAGCAACCCAGAGGTTGTTTTTAGAATCTGTTGTTGATCAAAACACACTCTGAAATTGTTTTATGTACTAACAGTACTTTCAAAAATATTAATTACCAAACACGAAACTGTTTTAATTCACAGCTGATTATTCTCATAACACAACAGCAGCAGTTTTTTTTTTAAAAGTCACAACAATCCTAAACTAGCCCGTAGATTTCTCATGCATGATTGGGTAATTGTTGAAGGCATATTACACACACCATGGTCAGGTTCAAGACATAAGGTTGAATAGACACGTACACTATGTTGATGATTTATTAAAGATGGAGGCGTAGCTTCTTGATGATCTTAAACTAAGTGACTAGGCCATAAAGCCCCATCAGTCCATGACATTTTGATTCTTATCCTCAAAAGCAACACATCACTGCCATTTGAGATCAACCGAAAACTTATAGGACAATGTTGAAATGTTGTGTATTTCATATTGGTTGTTTATATTTCAACAGTATTGTTTATATATGTCACAAATGTATCGTCTATACTGTGAGCCCCGGAAAAGTTTATCGAGCTTAAATGAAATAGTTCGCTAATTGACTTATCGATTTCGATAAAAGTTAAAGTACTCGGGAAAAATTTTCAGAAATTTCGTAAGGTGAAATCCTCAATTTAGAAGTGGGATAATGAAGTACGTGTCACGACGAGTTCGTGGAAATTTTCGGAGAATTTTCCGGTGACCCGAAGTATTTTTTTATGAATTTCCGAAGTTGTGGAATTTTAGAACTTAAAACAAGAAATAGAAAATAGGTGGAGAAAATCCCAGCCATTGATTCACCCACCGCTTGATCCTAGCCGTCCATCCTTATTGAATCAGTCTATATATCAAAGTGCTGCACTGTTGGGAGATCCAGAAGGATCGAGAGAGAGGAAGAGAACCTTAGTTCTCTCTGACCGAAACGCGACCCGGAGACCCACAAAGAGGATCCGACCGGGACTACTCCGTCCGGCCTCCTCACAGCGGCGGACCACCGGCACTGTCTTCGCGTCGACGTCGCCGTCACGCCTGTGGCCTCGGATAGTACATGCACCGGCCGTAGACGGAGGACCGACGACTGGAAGCCTCAAACTTTCCCCGCCAACCTCTGCAATTTCCGGCGATTACGGCCGCCGTTTGGGCCACCTGTGGTACAAAACCTCACCTCCTCGTCATTCTATACATGTTTCTGCAATTAGTTTTCAAATGGGATCGAGTTTTGACGGTTGTGGTTTCTGGGTGATCTCGGTTCTGTGGTAGTTCATTGACGTCGGTGACTATTCCGGCCCTTCTGAGCGTGCTTGCTACATGAAAGACGATCAGGTCTTCAAGCTCTACACGTCTGGGTAAGTGGTTTCTCCAATCTGGTTAAAGTTTCAAGCTTGGGCAGTCTGGGTTCAGTCGATCACCGCCGGCGTTGCTGTGCGTGACGACCGGTTTGAAACTCCTTGTGAGACTACTGTGTTGAGTTAAACTTGAATCTTGGAACTGAACCTCAGTTGTGTTCAATCTCAGAAATTAGGAGGTGGAACACAGATCGTAGCTGGTCGAATTAAAGCCCGAAGTTCATCTACGAGTTGTACTAGCAAAGGTAAACTCGGGTTCTGGACTAGATGCTTCTTGTTTTGCTTACGAGTGCAGAAAGTAGTTGTTTGATTGATTGGGTATTGTGATGCATATTTGAAATTGTGGCTGTTGTCAAGAAATTGTGAATTGGTTGTGAAATATTTGAAATTGGTTAAGTGGGTGTTAATAGTAGTTTTGGGCACACCTTGAATGAAAATGGAAAAAAGAGGTAAAGTACGGTTTTGGGTGTCCTTAGCAGTTTTGGGGACACATTGTGTGAAGCTAAATTATGTTGGGTGTCCATAGTAATTCGATGGAATTGCTATGTGACGAGATCGTTAAATAAAGTTAAATCCCTTCAGGGATAAAAATTGGGAAAATGAATATCACTTCCGTTGGTTTGAGTATGTTGTAAATTGAAGTAAATGTTCGATATATTTTAAGTTAATTGTCGAACCTATTTAATATTGGTCAAATGTGGTCACTGGTCAACTCCTGGTCAAACCAGGAAAGGTTGGTCAAACCTTGGTCCACTCCTGGTCCAACCAGGAACAGTTGGTTTAGACGATTTGTAAATCGTCGAGTTTTCGTAAAATTGTTCAATGGATTATTAACTACCGAAATGTCGGAATCTAGGACTCCAGTTACCCGAGGAACAGAAGGTTCGCGACTCTAGGAGTACGTGAGAGAAGCATCGGAATCCAGGTAGGGATTCAGGACTCTCCTCGGTTAGTTGTTTTCTTATATCTTGTGTTAAAATATGCATGATGGGTGGTACGGTTTGGTTATGTTAAAATGCAATGCATACTAACCAAATTGTGAGAGATGTGATGGCTTGAGAGCGAAAGGGGCACTGACTTCCTTGGGTTCGATCCCTTAAACCTCCGGAGGGTTAGCTATACCGGTCGTCCGAGTATCTGTAATCACGGACTCGGTACGTGTGTATAGCTAGGTAGTGGACGTTCTCGCTACGCTTACCTGGTGATAAATCAATTTGAGGTAAGGTCGTGTAGTAGGTCTATGGGACCGGCCATCAGGTAACACTTGGATTTGGCGCCTTATTTATTTAAGCATCATGCATCAGTTTTCAAGTTGAAAATATTAAAGTTTGTCGTTCATTTTCAAATATTTGGTTAAGCCTATTTTCATACTGGAGCTCCAAAATCTATTTATTGGTTTCAAACCTAGTCGAGATAGAGTTCCTGTTGAGCTGCGAGGACGAAAGCTCACCCCTACAACAGTGTGGATGCAGGTACTGTGCACTGGTGACGGGACAGTAGCGGACGGAGCTGGGTGTGCATAACAAGTTCGGTAAACCCTTGTCTGGAGTTGTGCTAAATCTCATTTCTTAAACTTCGTGCTTCGGAGCTTGTTGTTATCTAGCCTCGGGTTAAACTCAGTTGGATTCTCTTTCATTGAAATCCGTACCCAGTGTGCGCCTTTATCCAAGTTCTAAACCAACCAAATAGTTGCTAGCAATTCAAGCTTTCACCTTAAAATTATTTGTAGTTTCCGCTGTGTTTTTACAAAAAGTTTTTCAAACAAAATGCCTAGCGGTTCTCTAGAATGTAAATCGAGCATTCGGTTTATGTTTTAGAGACTCGCGGCACTGTGACGTGCTCAAGCTGGTGAGGTGCGGTTTGGGGCGTTACATATACAACTATTGAAAAGAATTAGTAATATTTACAGAGAAAAATTCACCATTAATTAAAGTTCACATTTTGATATCAAGGCTAATTTGATACCCGGACTCATAAAGCTATCAATGTGATATTTAAAGTCTTATATTGCTATCAACGAATATTCCCGTTAAATTTTTGTGACGTCAAGAAAAAAAAAGAGAAAAAACCAAAATAACCTTGATGTTAAATCTTATCACCAATTTATTTTTAATTTTTTTTCTTCTTCTAGGGTCTGTTACTTCTTCAAGCTTCTTCGAGCTTGGGGGCTGGATGCTGAGAAATTGAAAAGGATGGGTTGGGTTGGCAGCCGCGGAGGGTGACGGGAGAAGGGGAGTCCTGCAGAGATCGAGAGTTGGGGTTGGTGGCGAGGTCGGAGCCGGAGGAGAATGGGGTTTTGAGAAGGAACTGAAGGAATCCATCCCAACTCCTTATGCTTTACAATTCCACGTCCGCAAATTTCAAAGCTTGTTTGAAGATGGAACTGAAGGAATCCATTTGTTCCCTATTAAGCGCCAACACAATCTCAAATTCTCAATCCCTCCTTCCTCTTCTCTACTATTACTCACGTAAACACTTCTGCCAAAATCAACGTTAATCACCTCAGTCTTTTTGGGTCTCCCCCAACCAAAATCAAGGTCACTGTAAAAATCAAATCTCGGCGACCCAGCAAGGGTGGTAAAATGTCTAGGAATATTTGTGCTAGCAGTTCCCTTGAGCGGCAGTGGCGGACGCAGAATATATTCCTAGAATTTTGTAGGAATATATATTTTGTACATGGGAGCGAAAAAAAATTGATGAATGGTAATTTTTTGTACGTTGAAAACATTCATAAATTTCCTTGAGAGAGAGAGAGAGAGAGAGAGAGAGAGAGAGCGGCAAGCGGTGAAGGGAAAATGAAGTAGAAATTCTATAGTTATTTTTGAATTCCATACACTAGAATTAAACCCAATGATAAGTCAATCTTTCAAAAAAAAAAAAAAGGAACAAAATAACAATGAAAAAGAACATAAGGATCGTATTCAGGGAAACCCTGAATGTTGGTATCATATGTGGAAACAACTAGAAAGAGAAAGAAAACTTTGTCCTTGAATTCAAGAAACACTTTTTAAAATCATGCAAACTAAAGAAATATAAGAGAACCCTAGAGAGAGAGAGAGAACGCAGTTTGCAGATCGCGCTTTTTGCGAGCAATAAGTCCATGCACTTGGTGTGTAGGGCTAGTCGGGCTTTGTGTCTGTGTGTGCACTCAATGTGCTTTGTCTGCTCTAGGTAGGCGGCGAGTTTCTTGCTTCGTCAAATTGTAAAATTGACATTGATATTTGCAAGATAGTTAGTGTGAATCACCCGACACTCCCATGTTCCCATTAATTTGAAAACCCAAATTTAATTTTCTAGTTCGTTAATTAGTTGTTTAGTTTACTTTTCGGTTGCGTTTAATTTAGTTGATTCCCAATTCAAAACCCCCTACAAATTTCGACTCATTTGTGCATATCCACCACTAGGCTCTTAGTTTTGATTAGGCTTTGGTGAAAACCAAAGCCGAGCATTGCTAAGGCTTGGTGCCTTAGATTAGCCTTTTTATTCACTTTTCTTTTCTTTGTTTGCTAAGTGTCTTTATTTCCGATTACCCAAGGATTGTGGGTTAGCCACTAATCCCCGTGGTACGATAAACTTTGGGCATAATATTTCCCTATCTTGACAATGATACGTACGCTTGCGTAAATGTGTATCAAGTCAGGGGTTTTGGAGAGCCGAGCTGCTTGTTGCTGCTGCACTTCTTCCCCTTTGATTTTCATCTGCACCGCCACCGCCTGCACCTCGAATTCAACCGGACAAATCCTACTTCACCTCGAATTCAATCGGACACAATGTGAAGGATTTGGAGAATGGGGTTTTGAGAAGGGTAAAGGATTGGACATCAGGTTGGCTCAAGCACTGGCGGACGCACGTGGAGACCAGTGAAGGTAGTGGCCCCCAGTGAAACTTTGGTTTTTGCTAAATGGTCATTCATTTTTATGTTATATCTCAGTTTGGCCCTCAGACTTAATCATATGCACACACTAATTTTCAGTCTTGACCCTTGACAAGGAAGGAAAATCTGCAACCCCGCCACAATTAACGAGGTCTTTAAATAAAGTGTAATTAGACAATATTGATATGGAACTACTTTATTGGGCTTCTTGCTTCTATAAGCTATTAATTAGTTTTTTTATTTATTTAATAAAGGGCTGGTACGGCTGCCCTCAAGCATTGATTAGTGAAACTATTGAATACAAAGGGGGGGGGGGGGACATTGTGCCTAAACCCCTGATTACAATAAGCATCTAAAGAACATTCCAAAATAATATCAGAAGTCTCTACTAAAACAATGTATTCAACAAGGCACCAATTAACAAGAGTGTTCTACTGACTACTCTATTTGCTTTAACATAGCGGTGACATAATGGAAAGATAACTCGATTACAGCATAGCATAATTACCAAAAGCACAGCTTTCCCACTATGTTGCCGCCGGAAAATAAATCCGACGACACTTAGCTTCACCCTACCACTAGGCGGCAACGACCA
>JANPXK010000034.1:0-32949 GCA_024704745.1 Rosa lucieae
CCTCTCCCGGCCTGTCTCACTCTCAGTCTTCTCTCGCTCTCTTCTTCATCCAACTCTCTTCCTTAGCCAGAAATCATAGTCTTCCTCTCTCTTTCATTCTAAAATCTCAAATAGGGAAACCCCCAATCTCAGATTCCCCAAAATCAAGTCGAAACCTCAATCTGAAACTCAAATTTCATTGACCTAACTCTCTTCTTCGACAAACCCCAACCAAAGCTCTTTCTCTTCGACAAACCCCGACCAAAACCATCTCTCCCTCTAGCTAGGTTATTCGATCTGGGAAATAGCGAAGGGAAGAAAACCTAATGGGTAGCCTCTAGGGTTCTTCAGATCTTTCAGCGTTGGTGATTGTTGCTTTCGTCAGTGGTTGCAACTTTGAAAGCAAGTTGTTTGACATCGCCGGATTTGGGTCAATACAACTTTGAAAGCAACTTTGAAAGCAAGGATTTGGGTCTCTCTGCTTTCTCTTCCACGTCGCTGGCTTCATTTCCGAGATGCAAGAGATCACTTTCCAAGAAAATCTGCTCCGTCATATCGCCACAGCAATCGGAGCGGAAGCCAGCCACTACTGGCTCGGTTAGTTTTTTCCATTGATTTGGTGCTCTGGGGTTAATGGGATTCTTTGTTTTCTGGTTTTTGATATTGGGTTTTGGTTGATTTTGCAGGTCAAGACGGGAATGACAATGACGGAGAAGATATTGGCTAGGGCTTCTGAGAAACCCCAATTGAGCCCAGGTGACAATGTTTGGGTTAACATTGATGTTTTGATGACCCATGACGTGTGTGGCCCTGGTTCATTTGGAATCTTCAAGAAAGAGTTTGGACAGAATGCAAAGGTAGCTTCATTTTTCAGCTAATAAGATCATTGCATTGATCACCATATAGACAATGTATGGTGTATATATATGTATATCGGTTCTTCCTTTCGTTTAGCTCATAGTCTTTGTCATCTTTGTATTGCTGCGTGTTCTGTGAAGTTATTTAATTGCTACTTCATTGTTTTGGCATTGTAGGTTTGGGACAGAGAAAAGATTGTAATCATACCTGACCATTATATATTTACTACTGATGAGCGTGCAAACCGTAATGTGGATATCTTGAGGGAATTTTGCACAGAGCAGAACATCAAGTACTTCTATGATATCAAGGATCTTGGTAACTTTAAGGTGTGGATTTCAAGTTTAATTTTATGTCGATTTGCTAGTGTATATTTCTTATGTATTATTCTGTTTTTGCATCAGACGTTAACTTTAGTTCACAATTTGGCAGGCTAACCCAGATTACAAGGGTGTATGCCATGTTGCTCTTGCTCAAGAAGGTCATTGCAGGCCTGGAGAGGTATTTTTCTTTAAAAATCCCAAGATTTTAGGGTTTGTTGCATTCTCGTTAATAATATCACTAGTTCCTTCAATTTCTTCGTTTGTGGTTTTCGCTTAAGAAGTCTGTGTACGTACAAATTCAGTTCTTCTCAGTTTAGCTTCGATTAAAGTAATTTTTGTAGTGGGTTTGTGTTTGCATAGCTTTACTTGTCCGAAGTTTAGGACGTAGTGTTAACTTGTGTGCTTTGATGTTTATTTTTCTTTGTCTAATTTTTATCGGTGCTTCTGTATATGAAGGGTGCTAAAATGAAGGTCAGAAATCAACAAGGAGTCCGGTGATTTTCCAGTGAAGAGACCCACAGAGGAGGAAGAGACCGAGACTGGCAAAGAGCCGGATTGCATTTATGCTGTTATTCCTGGATGGACTCCAATGTTAGCCCAATGTGACCCGGTTAGTTTTTGATTACATCCACCATATTGTTTCACTGTAACATGTGTTTGGCTGCTCATAATGGTACAAATAGTGTATTTATAGCTAATGAATGTTGTGGACGTGTATATGGATTTTGTGAATCATTATTTGTATGAGTTTTGGGTGAGAAATATTTGGTATTGACGTAGTGTAAATATGGTTTTGCACCAGCCGTACATGTACATGCTTTATTACTATATATGTGCATCTTATTGTTCTCAATTTTGAGCAAAGAAATTTTAGAACAAATGGCATTAATACTTAGGATTTTGGGGTCCTCACTCTTTGTTTAAGCTCTTAACTTTTCATATATCCTCGGTACCTCAATTTCAAACTTAATGCTTTGATCTATATGGTCGGTAAAGGACTATACCCTTTTTGGTGACCAATCTGCAGCTTTGCACTTTTTGTTTTTCTATTGATATATTCTTATATTTAATTTAGAATTTGTTGTCTTATATTTAACTTTTGCTGATATGTTGATAAGTTTGAAAAAACATGCTTCTCAACCTGCATTCATGTTAACAGAAAGGATTAGTTTCTCGTTTGAGGCCATTTCTGTTGCTTTCTCAGTAGTGTGGGATTTCTTTGTTCACTGATTGTGGACTTGTAGCTTCTTGTTTAGTGTTCTGAATATTTTGCATAAGCTGGATTCTTGTGAGTTTTTATGTCATATTAACTCATCTCTATGTATAACGTTTTCAAGAAATATGTTTTTGTCATCTTTTATTGTAGCTCCATTGATTTTTTGTTGATATTATGCTTATGATGGTTGATTTCGATTTGCTGCAGAAATTTAACAGATTCTTCTGTGAAGGTCATAGCTGAAACTTGTTCTGGGTTATGTATGCTTGACCTAGTTAACCTGAATAAGCCGACAGATTCTACTTTAGGATATCTTGCAAATGGTTGCTGAGCAATTCAAACAATAAAATTTTGTCGCAATTCATTCAGGTGCTTCCCTAAGTTATTATTTTCTTGTACACTTTTACTGGCTAGTCTTAATCCCTTAGATTTTTGGCGTTCGTTTCGTTATGTTCTCTTTGGTCTTTTAGATCGTCACAAAATCTCATTGCTAGTAAAATTCATATCTTTTTTCCTCCCCTCAAGGCTCAAGCTGTAGTTTTCAAATGTTTAGATTCTTAGAGTGACGCTATTAGATCTTGCTGAAACTTTTCATCTGATGAATGTAAATTCGGATAATGTGTTTTGATGTTGATGGACCGACTTGTTCTCTATTAATGCAAAAAAAGTGTCAAAGGCACAAATCTATTCAATTGGGTGTTGGGGCCATTCATGTCCTAAGATATATTGCTATATATGAATCTGTAGCTCCGGATAAGGACGAATCTGTTGTCGCTTTTGTACAATGAAAATTAGAATTTCATTGCAGTTCTTAATTCTTTTCAGATAATTCAAGTAATTCATTCCATGAGCTGTTTACTTGCAGGAACTTAAAATTGGGAAAGTCTGCGTATTCAAGTAAGTTGCATCTTGTTCTTCATTAGAATAGAGAGGGCTTTGGACTTCGAGTAGTTAAAAGTGTACATGGGTCATAATAATGGCTCAAGCTTAGTTCAATACAAAGAAAAAAGATTATTAAAAAAAGTTCCTTCTGATTTTTGTTAAGTATTTGGTGAATACAAAGAATTATTGCTTGATGCTTGCAGCTATTACAAGTTACTGATGCCATTAACACCTAGGATCCTAGGTATAATTCGTCATACAAAACAGCCTTTGATGCTTCCAACTACTACAAGTTACTGATGCCATTAATACCAGTTTATCAAGCATGTACATTGAGATGTTGTTTTGTAGCAATAAGTTTGAACCTTATAAGCCATCTAATTTGTTTTCTGATGCTCTTCCAGTTTTAGGTTGAAGAGATAGCTGAGAAGCTTTGTGAATTACCTTGAGCAATGCATGTCACCGGAAAGCTAAGATGCTAAAGAATTTGTTCAAGGAATTTGCCAACTATCAATGAAGACTTCATAAGAGGCGTGTTTTGGAACAATATGTGTATCAGCTTTTGAGTTCCCAAGTAGATAGGGCTTGTAGTTCCCAAGCAGATAGGGCTTGTACACTAGAATGCTTTTCTTGTTTTAATAATGGCTTGGATGATTAGGAAATGCTTCCTTTTAACATTTGAGTTTTATAGTATGGGTTGAATTACTCATTTGATAGTTTGCAATATGGTTTCTTTACAATTGATCACTGTTCATTAGGTCAAATAGAGCATTATCATACAACAAATTTTATATAATGTCAATGAAACGTTGTTTGAATACACAAAATTTGGATATTCACACAATGCATTCTTATATATCACACAATGGTTTCACAAGAAATATGTCTTCTTATTTACGTTCACACAACTGTAAAAACCGAATTATGTTGTCCAAAACTAAGCCACACAACAGTCACAGTCCAAAAGTGAAGTGTGAGGATAACTCATACAACAGACAAAATAAAATGATGTTGTTTGATTAGCCTTTCACACAACATCTCGGAAACAACATTTGTTGTGTGAATGATGCCACTGCTATGTGATGCATGATTGCGCGGCAGCTGTGCTTGCCATATGCCGAGAGAAGACACAACACTGATAACAAAATACGTGTTGTCTGTTTGTGTTTCATACAACGGGTTTCCACCGTTGTGTCATTTTTCATCACACAACGCTCCGATACACAACGGAGATCATCCAAATCACACAACGATTTTGGTCCGTTGTCTGTTAGCTTTTTTGGCCTAGTGTTGATACTAGATTACAAGAAAAACGAAGGGAAATGACTTAAACTAGCAGAGCCAACAACTAAAGAATTGAAAAGACAATGAAACTAATCTGGAGCTAAGAAAAATAAAAAGAAACCCATGATGGAGTTTTGACTGGAGATGTGTGTGTGTGTTGTCTTCTGTCGATGCTTCTATTTATATTGGCTGCTTTGTGACTTGAACTGATCTCTCGACTCTTTGAAGTTAAGTGGAATTCGGCCTCTTCTTGGCTTAATGACTCTATCTTGATTTGTCTCCAATACTTATCGTCGGCTGACTTAACGCTGGACTCTATCTTGATCAGCTCTGATGGTCATTATCAATGGCTGGAACTAATCTTGAAGCAAACTAACTTGGATTGAACTGTCCTTATCAGCTGACATGAACTTCAAGTCGATTGAAATACTAACTTGATCAAATTTCATCTTTATCACTTATCAACCTTCTTTGTCTATCGGTTATTATCTTCCCAAGTTGTTGAGTCCAAGTTGGACACTGACTAGAGCTATTTGAACAACTAGCAGATGGGCTTTTATACAATAAATCTCTTTTCGAACTGATGACTACGGCTCAGCCGATAACCAACGGCCTAACTTTCGAAACCCTTTATCGGCCTAGTTTTTATCTGACCTGTCTTGGACCAAATGTATTATCCAATTACTCATCGGCCGACATGTTTAGTCATTGGCCCATTCGTTCCTTGAGCGGCTTATTAAAATTTGAAGTCACTCAATGACTATCTACACATTATCTATGTCTATGTGGACATGCAAATGTGGGTACAAACAATATCTCCTTCAACTCATCCGGTCCTCCTGGACCTGCTAACAACATCAACTTTAATGTCCTGCAATTAAACCCATCTCTGGCCACTATCAATAGATCTCACCATCTCCTTTGTTCAGCCAGCAATCGCCTACCTCATCAAATTCTTGGTTATCACCACTCCCGATAACTTTTTCCTCACATTCACCGCTGCAACTTTCGTTAGCACCATGAACTCCAATGCCCGCTTAACTTGAAACTGCAACCTACCCATCATCAATAACGGGAAGTCAAGTGAATCAACCCCGGCCACTTCAAGACCATCAACATATAATATTGTAGTTCATGTCTAGGTAGGCGAAATGTACGTTTCTATATAGGGTTCTTGCCATATAAAATCGAAACTATGTCTAGAGATCAAATCTAAATTCTTCTCTTAAATTTATACATCTTGGTTTCAACTTTTGTGCTCATGGTGATCTATAGCCTACATATATTTGGTGCTTTTATCCATATACTACAACATTTCGTGAAGGAATAATAAACTTAGTATGATAAAATGAAGTTCACATCTTTTATGTTATTAGTCTACAAGCGTGATTAATATAAGTTTGAATCCCATAACCATGACTTATTTATGACGACGAAGATATAAATGTTTTTTCATATTATACATTCTAAGGATTTTTTTTTTTTACTCACTTTTTAATTATATTTCGACATCAGACAATTCAATTCTTTTTTTTTTCTTTTTTTGAAAGGAACTGGGTGTCAATCTATTAAAAGTAAATATAGGTAACAATACACAATAACTACCCAGATGGCTTTGTTTGAATTATATCATTGTCTAGGAAGCCCTAAAACTACTTAAGTAATGCATCCCTAGAGAGAAGCTCAAAGTAACTAGTAACCTTACACTAATAGAACTTAACCAGAACAATTCAAAGTTGAGCCCTAATTTATTCAATATTATTAAGGCATAGAGTGTTAGGAGTAGAGTCAAACAAAAATGTTTGCTTCTTTGATTCGATCTAGGTAGGCTTTTTTAATAGAATCAAAACTATTTAGAAATCAAATCTAAATTCTTCTCTTAAATTTATACGTCTTGGTTTCATCTTGGCGATTATGGATGACCTAGCCGCTTGCTCTGCTAGGGTTTTTGCAGAAAAGTTTCTTCGACCAAAATCTTCAAACTTTTGTCTGGGCTCTATGGCACAGACTCCTACCTGTACTATGGTTGTTCGTCCTCCTTCTGATTCCGCAAAGGTGTCGTTGGGCAAAGCGAGGCAGGCAACGTTACAAGACAACAACTGATATATGGTTGGACGACTGCTTTGATCAAAGTCGCGATTTCCCGGGTTCAAAGGAACCATTGCCTCGATCTGGTGTCTCAAATCTAACATCTCTGTTCATGATGCCGGAGATAGATTCCTTTTCCAATTCACTTATGAAGCTGATCATAATAGGGCGCTGCATAAAGGGCCATGGTTCTACAGGAACACGATGCTATTGGTAGGGGAATATGATAGAGTTGGCTCAGTGGAGAGGATTCCTTTGTGGGAGATGGAGATCTGGATTGTGGTCAAGGGTTTGCCAATGGTACTTCAAAACAAGAATGCCTTATCCCTAATTGGATCTGCTGTTGGTCAGGTCATTAGATTTGATCAATCGGCTCTTTGTAGGAAGGAGGAAGAGCATAGAATCTGGTTGATATCAGACACTCGTCGGAGGGTACGTACTTGGATGCTTTTCGAGTTCTCTCCCACGGTATAGCCTAAGATTACTCTCATTTATGAGAAAGTTATGGGATTTTGTAGGGATTGCGGTTTATTTGAGCACGTTGCCACGAGGTGTGATGGTTTTTTGATGAAAGAGAAGGCAGATCTTTAGAATGGGCTACCAGACGCGGCGATGGCCAGTCTGACGTTGGATGTGGGTGTTCTCCCTCTGGAACCAGCGTTAGCTACCATGACAGAGTAGGTGCCAATTGCTGAGGTTGGTGGAATGGGTAGGAAGCTTGTGGTGTAACAAGAGGATGCGGTGACAGGTGGTAGATTGCATGGATCCAATTTGTTAGGAGTAGTGGAAGCTTATGCGTCACAAGGAAGTGACGTGCTGCATGGCTTCAAGGTTGTTGGAAGTACAATCTGTGCATCATTGGGTTTGGTTGAGAATAATGGTGTGGGATGGTTCAAGAATTGGTAGAAGCTAGTCCCAGATTGCTCTAAGACAACGATACTGCCAACAAACGCTTTGCCTAACTGTAGTATAGTGGTAAGTATTCTCGTCTGTCACGCGGGTGACGCGGGTTCGATCCCCGACAACGGCGCCATTGATTTGATGCATAAACTCTCGCAAGCGTAAAAATCCTGTCAAGATAGGGAAGTATTAAGCCCAAAATTATCGTACCAAGGGGATTAGTGGCTAACCCACAATCCTTAGATAGTCGGAACTAAAGTCACAAGAAAATAAAGGAAAGTAAAATAAATAAAAAGGCTAATCTAAGGCACCAAGCCTTAGCAATGCTCGGTTTTGGTTCTCACCAAAGCCTAATCAAAACTAAGAGCCTAGCGGTGGTTATTTACAATGAGTTGAAGTTCAATATTTTGAGAGAGGATTTTAGATTAATAAAATGTAATGAAATGTAAAGCAATTAATAAAAATGCAAAGAAATTAATATAAGTGTAACCAATTAAATGAATGGGAAGTCGGGTGTTAGGGAGGTTCCTTCACCCAAATTCTATGTGTCGGAAGCTAATATAATGTAGATGCAAATCTCCTACTTTGGCCGTAGTCGTATCCAAGGCAGTTCAAGGCTCAAGGACCAATATTCCCTTTCATGGTATTCCTACTCCGGTTCAATGGTCGTAGGAACTCACTTGACATAAATTAGAGCCGGTTCAATGGTCCCTAATTCACATCAAGAGGCCTAGAGATCGAGGAATTAGACTACTAAGCGACCCACCAGTGAAATCATGCAACAAGTATAAATCACCATGCTTATAACCCCTCGAATACGAAATTGAAGGTTTCTATCTAGCTTAGGAATTAGAGGGGGTCAAGCCTCTGACGTCTCAGACCTAGACATGCTCAAAATACACACTCTAGAGTTGACTAAGCTCTTAGACATGCATTTCAACCCAACAATAATTGATATAAGCAGCCATAATATAAAATTGCATCATTACATTAAATTAAACATCTTCTACACAAAATTTGGATTTGGGCACACAACACTAACCCCCAACAAGGAAATTACTCACAACCCATAATCATAGATATCGATATTACAAAATTCAAAGAGAAAAGAGTATAGAAGTGTAGGAGAAAACAAAAATAGTCACAAATAGCTAAAAGGCTAGCATAACTAGTCTTGAATTACAACTCCCACAATTACCCAAGTCTTGAATCTTATAGAGGAGAAGCCTTTGATGAATCCTTGAAGCTTTTGGGTGAGTGAATCCTTCAAATGCCCAAAAATAAAATAATGAAATAAGAATAATGGAAGGGTGGAGAGGAGAGGGCAGCAGCCCTCCCCCTATGGAAATTGGGAAGTGCGGCAGCTTGTGTCCGTGTTGTTCTCCTAGGGTTAATTGGCTGGTGTATATATGTGGGTCGGGGTAGCCTGTGTTGAAGAGGCAAGAAATTATGATTAATTAAAACATGGGCTGAAGTGCTGGGCTGCAAGGAAGTGAGATGGGTTCGATGTATGGTTGTAAAAGAAGGGAAAATGGAAGACTAGCTGCACGTGAACTGATGGATGATCAATTGCATACCCATGACTTAATTATGCCAAAGATGCACCAGCTCCGTTTACTTTAATTAAACCAAGTTTGGTTTAATTAACTAATTAAGTGTTAAGCGACCATCAATATCCAATTAAACTAATGAGCATTAGTTTAATTAAATCTGCTTCCATTTCTTTCTTTGTCTCATTTGTTCGACGATGGTAACTTATGGTTGACCAATTTACCGCTTCGTCAATTTGTCGAGAGCTCCAAGTTGCTCTATTTTTACAACAATTTATCTCGATTTCAGCAATTCTGCTTATTTATTACACAATAAACAAAAGTGGATTAATTACATTATAATTGGCTTAAGGATTAGCTTATTTCTAGTGTTTTAGATACAATTAAATGCATGTAATCAGTGCAACAAGAGGATGCAGTGACAGGTGGTAGGTTGCATGGATCCAATTTGTTAGGAGTAGTGAAAGCCCATGTGTCACAAGGAAGTGACGTGCTACATGGCTTCAAGGTTGTTGGAAGTACAATCTGTGCATCATTGGTTTGGTTGAGAATAATGGTGTAGGATGGTTCAAGAATTAGGAGAAGCTAGTCCCAAATTGCTTTAAGACAACGATACTGCCAACAAATGCCTTGCCTAAAGTGAAGAAAGGCTATCTGAAGCTGGGGGTGGATTTGGGTTCTGCTAGCTTCGCTGCAGTGGGCACCAAGAGAAAAGCAAGCTATGATTTGCTCAATGCGGGTAAGAGGATTTTGTCACTTCCAGCTCCTGCCCTCAAAGTGGATGAGAATATAGCATTGGTGTTACAACATAAGAATGGGCAGATTCTCATCTCGCCAAAGAAAAAGAAGAAGTTGGGTCGTCCCCGAGGTAGTAAGGACAAGCCGAAGGCTACTAGGGCTTTGGAATTGGAGCTGCAAGAGAGGAAATCTCGCAAATGGAAAAGTCATGTTGACTCTACTGCTGTGAATGGGTCTGAGGGTAGCTTGTCCAAGGAAGCAGTTACTGCTGAGGCATTGGATAAAGAAGATGGAATGAAAGAGGAGGTTGCTTCTCCGTTTCCGAATGTTATTTAATTTTAGCTAGGTCGCAAAGATCATGACCTCTGAGGGCATTTTATTCTTGCTTTATATATATATATATACACACACACACACACACACACTTGCTGCTTTTATATCATAGCACTCAATAGAAAACCTCTTAGTTTCTGCATGCAAAGCAAACAAAACTATGCATGTATACCAAAACCCGTCGAACCAGAGAGCATCAATCAGCTCCACCACACATGAATGGGTAAAGAGATCAGAGTATGAAACATCACAAATTCCACTAAAACATATGGCAGAAAAAAAAATAATCATAATTATTTTGAAATTTTCTTAGGTACCCGGGTGTTTGCCATACACTAATTTTGTTAAGGATTAAATTCAGTTTACCCCTCTGAGATTTGGGGTTAATTTCATATTAGTCCCTGTCCTTTCAATTTAATCAGTTTACCCCCCAAGCTTGTCAATTCTCCTCAACCGTGTCTATTCCATCCAATTTGGACGTTAAGTCTGACTTTTGAGGGTTAAAATGGTCATTTCAAGACAAAAAAAAAACAATACAAAAAAAATTAATATTTTTTTTCTTATGTTTTTTTTTTTTCTGTTTTTTTGCTTTTTTAATTTTTTTCTTCTGTTTTTTCATTTTATTTTTTTATTTTGTCTTCAACCTATACACCACAAGTTATAATAGGTTTATAAGAACAAAAAGATACTCTAGGTGGTTGAAAGCTGCTCGCTGATCTAAGATATTTGTAATATATCTCCGATAAAGTGAAGAATTTTAAGAGATATCTCCAATAAAGTGAAGAAATATCTGTAAAATATCATTTTACACTTTATCTATAAATATCTGTAAAAAATAATTTTACACATATATTTCTTCACGATTTTACACTTTATCTGTAAATATCTGTAAAAAAATAATTTTACACAGACATTTCTTCACTCTATTGGGGATATATCCTAAAATTCTTCTCTTTATCGGAGATATATCATAAATATCGTAGATCAGCGAGAAACTTTCAACCACCTAGAGTATCTTTTTATTTTTATAAACAGATTACAACTTGTGGTTTATAGGTTGAACACAAAATTTATATAAAAAAAATGAAAAAAAAAAGTTTAAATGAAAAAAAAAAACAGAAAACAAAATTTAAAAAAAGAAATTAATGGTTTTTTTTTTTACTCGAAATTATCATTTTAGCCCTCAAAAGTCAGACTTAACTGTCCAAATTGGACGGAATAGTAGAAATTGGACACGGCTGATTGAAATTGGAAAGCTTGGGGGGTAAACTGATTAAATTGAAAGGACATGGACTAACATGAAATTACTCCCAAACCTTAGGGTGGTAAATTGAATTTACTCATTTTGTTAAATATTTTAGACCATTAGATTAGTAATATATCCAATGTTCCAAAATATTTAAAATATAATTTGGTAACCTGTTTAGAGCATCTTTAGCAATACTAGCCATTTTTGAGTCAAATTTTAGCCAAAGTAACTAAAAAGTCATTTTGGCTAGTCACTTTAGGAATATGTCTGCATCAGTGCTCTCTATTATAGCTAGTTTTAAATTTATATTATTTTTTAAAGGAAGGTTAAATAGTTTAAATGTATTTAAAAATTACATAAAATAACTCAAAATGAATGTTATAAATTATAGAGAGTCTCATCTCGCTCTCTATATTTAGGAGCGAGATAGCTAAAAGTTATAATGGAGAGCCACTTAGGAGTCTGGTGCAGCTGTTAAAATATATAAAAAACTAAACATGCTCTCCAAAATAACTAAGGAGCTAAAATAGAGAGTCTGCTAAAGATGTTCTTAGCCCTTAGCCAATTATTGTTTGATTATCAATTGAAAATTGAAAATTGACAATTACGTTTTTGCCTTTTTGAAAAAGAAAATTAAAAAAACTTTTTAATCTAGGTTCACCGAACTACTATTTGTTAAATAGTCTTTATCACTAATTAATTTTATCATTGGCCAATTAATGTTTGATTATCAATTGAGAATTACACAATTGACAATTACATTTTTTTCCTTATTAAAAACAAAAACCTTCTAAGCTCAGGGAATTAGTATTAGTTAAATAGTCTTTATTATTAATTAATTATATCATTAGTAGTTTCCTTAACCAAATATAATTATTTATGACAACCACAACAATTAATGTAAAAATAGATAATCTTTGTTTTAGATGTAGTAACTCCTCCATGTATAGCTTGTTATTACTGTTTTTGAACTAATTTACAAATGTTACCATAATGTATTATCATATAGGCAAACTATTATATTTTGACTAAAACCACGTATGTCCTCATTGGTGTGATGAATTCTCCCTTGAGTAACTAAACTAATATATTATGTAATTTCCATCGTCGAAGTCGTAATTACTTTCAATCGACATAATTTACCACAAACTACAACAATTGATATAAAAACGATAATCTTTGTTCTAATTAATTGTAGTAATTACGCCACCTAAAACCTATGTACTAGTTTATGGACAATTTAACATGTGTGACAACCAATTTGTTTTCACAGTGGTAAATTTTTATGTTTTTTATTATTAATGAAATGATTACTACATTGACTATACATTTTACCACATCCGATCCCCCAACAATTGATGTAAAAGTTATAACTTTTGTTCTATTTGTAGTAATTACTTAAAAAACTATATCATTTATAAGATTATCAACCATTTTATAATTTTGACAACATTTGTGTTGTGAACATGATAAAATTAATACGAACCAAACGATATTTAAGTACTCATATCAGTATTGTAAGGAGGTTCTCCATTTGATAATCAGTGTTCTCCATTTGATAATTAAATGTTGTCCAACTATGATATTTACACCTTTCATTACTTAATAACAATAATCACAGTAAATGTGGTTATAAGTCGTAAATTTAGTTCTACTAGGTGTAATTTATTATATTTTATTTTTAAAAATTACACATGTGAACATTTAAGTGGGTAACCTATCAACCAGTTCAATAAGTTTCTATTACATTAATTTATTTTAAAAAAAAAGTATGACATATATCAAGATACCAACGACCCCTTTATTATTTTGTGCATGCATTAGATTGCTTCAAATTTTATTTGGCCTTAATTAGTTCTTCAGCTAGCTTTTATAATCCCCAAAGCTAGAAATCATATTGTTAACATTTGGATCCGTTGGGGATCCCTAGTTAGCTTTAGAGAGAGAGAGAGAATGACACAAGAAGTATAGTGGTTCATTTCCCGCCTTAGCGGGAAACTACGTCCACTTGAATGTTTAACTAGTGTGTTCGGGCCTTGCGGCCCAAAGGGATTACAAAAGATGTAATGGAGTTGTCGATTTAAGTGAGAGGAGGCATTCCTTTTATAGGTGAAGGAAGCCATCTCCTTTACATGGTTTTCGATGTGGGACAAGCAACCACCATTTCTAGTCTAGAAAGCCTATTTGTGAGGGCATGTTGGCAAGGCCGGAAAGGTGGCTTCCCGGCGACGGATTTGCGACTTCCGGATACCGTAGCGTAGCTTGAACATAGGGCTACAAGATGCAAGTAGCGGTTGGATCCCATGAGGGTGTTGTTTATGCTTGGTGAGGTAGCAAACTAGCCTTGCTAGTAGAGGTATCTACACATATATAATAAATACAATCGAAAAGTAGAAGAGAAGAAGAAAGAAACAAAGCAGATTATGTGTCTGAGCTTGCTTGTTTGCACGTTGTAAACTTTGATAATCCCAAAAGTAAATTTGCGCAGTCACTAAGACGGAAAAGCATATTTGTTGGCCTTAGATATCTCTATCTATACTTTCATTGTTTAAATTTTCTATTTAAAATTAGGACTAAATACTGTTTAGTCCTTGAGTTTTTGACCATAAAACACTTCAGTCCCTAACCTTCTAATTTCACACGTTTAGTCCTTGTACTTCAAAATTTTTGACTAATAGGTCTTTGCCGTCTAAAACCTCAGTTAAGTCGCAACGAAATGTCTATTATGCCCTCAGTTTTTTTAAAATTAATTTATTCCTTTCTCTTTTTTTTATTTTTTATTTTTTTTATTCTTTTTTTCCTTTTCTTTCTTTTCATCTCTTCTCCTCCACCCCCTACGAGGAATGATGAAGAAACAAACAGAAAGAAAGAAAGGGAAAAAATCAAAAAATTCATTTTCCAAAAAAATAAATTAATTAATTAATTTTTTTAAAAATGAACTGAAGGCATAATAGACATTTCACCACGACTTAACGGAGCTTTTAGACGGCAATGACCTATTGGTCTAAAATTTTGAAGTACAAGGACTAAACATGTGAAATTAGAAGGCTAGGAACTGAAGTGTTTTTGTTAACGAAGTCAACTATGATACTTGTAGTCAACGTAATGAGCTGATATTGTTGACTAACAAGCTGCTGATGTGTTCAAGCTTAGTGTGTGCCATGCTGGAATTACAGGCTGTAATAAATGCTAGTGTTTTTCTGTTATTTTCTCTAGCTGTTTCTATAAATAGACCAAGTGTTGTAATAATTGAGCTAGCTCTCATTTTCTGTTATTTGAACGAGATATTTTCATTGGTTTTCTCTCTCTGTAAGTCCTACCTCTTCTTCTTGCTCTTGCTTACTTTTCAAGCTTATAGATCTATGGCTGCTATGTTATCATGGTATCAGAGCTATGGCTCTTGATCCTGTGGACGAATTCATACTGTAGATGTGTTCTTCTTTCGTTTGCTTCCGCATTTGAGGTTCATTGTTTTTCATCAGGTGACAAACCCTAGATCTGTGATTTCTGCTTTGTTTTTGTGAATCAAGCTCTTTTACTTCATCATGAGCTTCGTTATAGTCATGACTTCTACTGGTGAGCTTGATTCTCACTTCGATCTTCTATTTCTGTGTTGTAATTCTCGATCTGAGCATTATAACTATTACGTATTACGTACTGTTCATGCTGTTTGAACTCATCCAGATCTATAATTTTTGTGAAGTGTGATGGTATAATTGCTTATAAGGATGTTGAGTTTGTGATAATATAATAGATTGATAACACAATTGAGTTTGTTAAAGTGATTTGACCTAATAAGCTCTATAATCTGTGTTGGATTTGGTATAATCGAAGCTATGGCTGTGACACAATCAGAGATCAATTCTATGCTGAGCATGATCACTGTTCGTTTGAATGACAACAACTTTGTGAAGTTGAGCTTTCAATTTCAGTCTATTCTTGAAGGAAATGATCTGTTTTGCTACTTTGATGGTTCATATCCTACTCCACCACGTTTTGTTCTTACTGATCAAGGTGTAGCTACAAATGAAATCACTACTGCTTATAAGAAGTGGATGAGAACTGATAGAGCTCTTCTTGGCTTGTTAATGGCTACACTTGAGGATGATATACTGGATATCATTGTTGGATGTAACACTTCCCATGAGGCATGGCTTTTACTCCTTGAAAGGTTCTCAACTGTTTCTAGAGCCAACATCATCCAACTCAAGACTGATTTGCAGACTATCAAGAAAGGAGCTGACACTATTGATAAGTACTTGTTGCGCATTAAGCATGCTAGAGACCAACTTAGCTCTGTGGGAGTGTCTCTTGTGAATGAAGATATTGTAGTTGTGACTCTCAATGGCCTACCTGATAAGTATGCAATGATTAAGACTATTATCAGGGCTCGAGATTCTCCTATTTCTCTAAAAGATTTCAGAGCTAAACTTCTGGCTGCTGAAAGAGATATTGAATCTCAACTGTTGCCTCATGGCTCTATGTCTGCAATGGCTGCCAAGAGCTCAAACTTCAGGGGCAGTTCCTCAAGCAATTACAGTGGTGATAAAAGCAAGGGTACATGGAATAACAATGGTTCCAAGCAGTCTTCCTGGAATAATGGTGGAAAGTTATCTCAAGGAGAGTCATCAAATGGTGGAAGTTACAAGAACTTTAACAGCATTGAATGTCAAATCTGTGGCAAAAGAGGCCATAATGCTACCAATTGCTATCAAAATTCAGAATGTCAAATTTGTCATAAGAAAGGTCATATTGCAAGCAAATGTTTTCAGAATCCATCAAACAATCAGAATGCTGAATACAAAAACAATGTTGGTACATCACCTGAGTGTCAAATTTGCAGTAAGAAGGGCCATACTGCAATCAATTGTTTCTATAGAAGTGATATCCCTGCTGATCATCCCTCACTTTATGTGGTAGTATGTCAAATCTATGGACTCAAAGGGCATGTTGCTCTAAATTGTCATCATAGGAGCAATTATGCCTATCAAGGAACTGAACCTCCAGCATCTCTCACTGCTATGACTGCACAATCTAATCACAGTAGTGCCAGTTCCTCAAATCCTCAGAATCACAACAACACTGAAGTTTGGATTGGTGATTCAGGTGCTACACATCACATGACCTCGGATCTCAGGAACCTGTCCATTGCTCATCCATTTGAGTCCAATAATACAATAACCATTGGTAATGGGAAAGGCTTACATGTCAAACATATTGGAGCTGCTAAACTTACACCTGCTTCACACACTTTTCAGCTCAATAATGTGCTACATGTTCCTAGTCTAGCTGTTAATCTTCTCTCAATTAACAAGCTATGCAAAGACAATCACTGTTATATAACAATGGATGATGTTGATATATGTGTGCAGGACAAGGCATCAAAGACACTGCTCTACAAAGGAAAGAGTAATGGGGAAGGCCTTTTCTTGTTCAAAACTCCAAAGTCTCTACCATCATATCAATCTACTCTTTCTGCTTATGTTGGTGGTGCTGTGAAATCTTCACTCTGGCATCATAGACTTGGTCATCCAACTTCTGATTTTAATGCAAAAATGTTATCCTTGTCTCAGGTCAAGTTTAGTAATGATAAGTCATCTCATGTTTGCTCTTCATGTCTTAGTGGTAAAATGCATAGATTACCTTTCTCTGAGTCTGTATCCAAGCACTTGTTCCTTTTCCGAAAGTACATTCAGATTTGTGGGGACCTGCTCCTTGTTTGTCACTTGAGGGTTTCAAATACTATGTAACCTTCATTGATGATTGTACTAAATTTGTGTGGCTTTATCCACTTATCAATAAATCAGACACTTTTACCACCTTTGTTAAATTCTATAACTTTGTTTCCACTCAGTTTAAGCATCATATCTTATCTCTCCAAACTGATGGTGGGGGTGAGTTTAACAGTAAAGTTTTTCGAAATTTTCTTGATCAACAAGGTATCTTACATTTCATCACCTGTCCTCACACCCCTCAGCAAAATGGTGTTGCTGAGAGAAAGAATCGACATCTTGTCGAAACTTGCATCACACTTATGACCACTGCATCTCTTCCTAAACCTTTTTGGTTTCATGCTATAGCTCATTCTGCATATCTCATTAATAGCATGCCCTGCAGATCTTTGCAGATGTCTTCTCCATATATTCACCTCTTTGGTCGATCACCTGATCTTTCCTTTCTCAAAATTTTTGGATCTGCCTGTTATCCTTACCTCAGACCCTACTCACATGATAAACTTGATCCTAGGACTACTCAGTGTGTTTTCTTAGGTTATGCCTTGGGATTCAAGGGTGTTTTTTGTTATAGTATTGCAAAGAATAAACTTTGGATGAGTCGACATGTTGTGCATGATGAGTCTGTTTTTCCTTTCCACAAATCGTCTTCTTCTTCACTACATTTTGCTCCTCCTTCCTCCCAGTAATTCTCTATCTCTCCTCCTTCAACTCCTTCTCCTCATTCTTCTTTGTCTTCTCTTAGTTCTTCTCCTTCCCCTACTCTTGATGCCGTGATGCCTGTCCTGTCACCTGCTCAGTTGCTGGTTGTACTTCCCTTTGATGGTTCTTTTCAGCCTCACTCTGGAACCCCAGTTATGTCTAATGGGGGGATCCATCGTAATGATAATTTGTCTACTAGGTCTGGTGATGGTGGTCTAGTTAATTCTGGTGATGGTGACCTAGTTAATACTACTGATAATTCTCATGATGGTCATGTTTCTGATGGTGGTTATGCATTTGATCAACCTATGTTACCTTAAGAGCTGCAATTTATCAATGATCCTGCTCAGGCATACAATAATCATTCCATGATGACTAGAACTAAAAATGGTATTGTGAAGAAGAAGGATTTCCAAGAGTTCTGTGCATATTCGTGTGTTGTTCAACAAAATCTCCTTGATGAATTTGCTTTCTTTAGTGGTTTTAGCTCTATTATGGAAATACATGATCCAGTTGAACCAAAGCATTTCAAAGCTGCTACTGGTGTGTCAGAATAGGATACTACAATGAATGAGGAGATTGATGCTTTGAAAAGGCAAGGTACATGGGATCTTGTTCCTTTACCTGAAGGGAAAAATATTGTTGGGAGTAAGTGGATATACAAAATAAAGAAGAACCCTGATGGCAGTATATCAAGATTCAAAGCAAGATTAGTTGCGCAAGGTTTTAGTCAAGAAAAAGGGCTTGACTATGATGAAACTTTCAGTCCAGTGGTCAGGCATAGCACTGTAAGAATCATACTTGCTTTTGCTGCTATGAACAACTGGGAATTAAAGCAACTTGATGTTAAAAATGCTTTCTTGCATGGTGATCTCAAAGAAGAAGTCTATATGCATCAACCACTAGGTTTCATTGATCCTATCTATCCAAATCATGTGTGTCTTCTCAAGAAATCTTTATATGGTTTGAAACAAGCTCCTAGAGCTTAGAATGAAAAATTCACCAGTTTTCTTCCAGCTTTAGGATTTAAATACTCTCATTCTGATCCAAGTCTCTTTGTCAAAAACACTGATCATGGAATGGTTGCATTGTTGTTATATGTTGATGATATAATAATTACAGGTTCTGACAGAATTGGCATTTCAGCTGTGATTACTGAACTTAGTGTTGTTTTTTATATGAAGGATCTTGGTCCTCTATCTTATTTCTTAGGCATTGAGGTTCAATACAAAAAGAATGGCCTTCTGTTATCTCAGGAGAAATATGCAAAGGATCTTATTGCCCAAGCTGGCTTAGAATCTTGCAGGGATTGCATCACTCCTTGTCTTCCTCATATGCAGCTACTTAAGGATGAAGGAACCCCTTTGTCTAATCCTACTCTCTATAGAAGCATTGTTGGCGCATTGCAGTATCTGACTTTTACTAGGCCTGATATTGCCTTTGCTGTGAATACAGTTTGCCAATTTATGTCTACACCTACAGATGTTCACTTTGCTTCTGTTAAAAGGATTTTGAGGTATCTGCAAGGTACATTGTGCAAGGGTTTGTTCTACAAGTTTGGACACAGTGTTCCTTATATCAATGCATATTGTGATGCTGACTGGGCTGGGGAAGTTAATCATAGGAGGTCTACCACAGGATTTATAGTGTATTTGGGACACTGTCCAGTTTCCTGGCAATCTAAAAAACAAGGATCTGTATCTAGGAGTTCAACTGAGGCTGAGTATAGGGCTCTTGCTAATACAGCTACTGAAATTTCTTGGATGAGACACATTCTCTGTGATTTGTGTCTTAAGATTCCAGCTCCACCATTGTTGAAGTGTGACAATCTCTCTGCCCTTGCACTTTGCTCTAATCATGTGTTCCATTCAAGAATCAAGCATCTTGATAATGACTTTCATTTTGTTAGAGAAAGAGTGCAACGCCAGGACTTGCTTCTGCAGTATGTGCCTACTTCTCAACAAACTAAAGATGTGTTCACTAAGGATCTTCACAGTCCAATCTTTAAAGACCATTGCTCCAATCTCAGTGTGTTATCCCCTACTGAGATTGAGGGGAGGTGTTAACGAAGTCAACTGTGATACTCGTAGTCAACATAATGAGCTGATATTGTTGACTAACAAGCTACTGATGTGTTCAAGCTTAGTGTGTGCCATGCTGGAATTACAGGCTATAATAAATGCTAGTGTTTTTCTGTTATTTTCTCTAGCGGTTTCTATAAATAGACCAAGTGTTGTAATAATTGAGCTAGCTCTCATTTTCTGTTATTTGAACGAGATATTTTCATTGGTTTTCTCTCTCTGTAAGTCCTACCTCTTCTTCTTGCTCTTGCTTACTTTTCAAGCTTCTAGATCTATGGCTGCTATGTTATCATGGTCAAAAACTCAAGGACTAAACAATATTTAGTCCTTAAAATTAAATATAGGTTGGGAGCTATATATAGTTTGAACTTCTCACCTCTCAATCTCTCATGCATCTCTTAACTACCTTAGACATACAATTAGTCCTTTCACGTACGTTTCACCTCCTCTAACCTCTAACCCTAACCCTATATATATATACATCATCTTCTCGATCAATTGTGTTCATTTCATATCTGATCCCTACACAGGGATGGACCTAGAAATTTAAGTTGAGGGGAGTTAATTTTACCTTATGCTCAAGTTTTTGTAAGTTCATATAAAACTTATTACAGTTACAAAGAAACTAAAAATTTATACATAGGAATTTTGAAACTATGTATCTCTCTACCAACACTTGTTAGAGAGAAATATCTTACCATTGCACCAAATGCATACGCCTAGTTGACAAATCAAAACTAAATTAAGAATGTGCAACTCGTATAATCATTCTTTACAAAATTTTGTATATCTTAGTTTCTACTTTTGGTCTTTGTATTGATCAATGTTCATGTACTTTGTGCTTTTCTCCAAATTTATTACATTATAGATTTACAGTACCTGAAGCCTCGTATACGTAGTTTCTGCAAAGAATGAACAAAAAGATGGACCAATTAAAACCAACCAAACCAGAGATCAACCAGCACCACCGTGAATGAGTTAGAGGATAAAGAAAATACTGAACTGAGATCTTAGATAGTGTCAATCATCAAAAATTCCACGAACAATTTTTTTCTTTTCTTTTCTTTTTTTGCCTTGGCTTGCTTTAAAGTTTCATTGGGCGCGCCTCAATTGGTTTTGCCTATAGGATCAACGACAACTTTGATGACTCCAAGAATGTTACAAATGATCAATCTTTCTACTAACTACAAAGGGACGCATTTCTATTTAGAATAGTTTGAATCAGACTATATAAGATAATAATTTTGTACAATCGAAAAGCAAAAGACAAGAAAAAAAGTGAGACAAAGCAAACCATATGTGTCTGACTTGCTTGCACGTTGTAAACTTTGTTATCCCAAAAGCAAATCCGTGCAGTGACTCTCCTAGCTCAAAGACGACCCAAAAGCATATTTGTTTGGCCTCGGCAGAAAACCAGTCTGAATTCCTTTTGTTAGTTTGCAGAGTATCTCTAGTTGATGGGTCACTATATCATTCAAATATATATATCTAGCTCCCAAGAAGATTCAAAACAATGAAGTCATTTCATATAAATAATGTGTGTTGTTAGATCAAATATGGACTTAACACATATCAATATAAAGTGATTGATGATTAGCTAAATGTCAAACCTAGTTTAACATGGAAAAACTAGTAACTTAATGAAGCAGTGTATCAATTCATTAAGGATAGTAATCCATTGCTTAGTCTACAAGAAATGCAACAAGATTGTGATATATTAGGATTCTAATTAGGAGACTAGTCCCTTAAGAATTACCTTAATGGAAGGAATCTAAGGGTTAACTATCCTATAAAAATTGATGAACTTGGTCCCTGTTACCACCACGTTTTTGCATATTGTTCTGTCCATAAGCAAGTTGGTAAGTAACAGAAGGCCATCTTCAAGTGATCGTGCTTGCAGTTGCAGAAGATGGAATCCATGCCTGTGATTGCTAAAGGTAAGTCTTGATTCTTGTGTGATTGCTATTAAGTTTTGTGCATATATTGTGAGCATGAATAAATGGTTTTACATGTGTGTGTGTAAATTTGCTTCTGTTGGCGAGAAATCAATAGCTATAAGCAAGGAAATATATAGTTAAATACAATATATAATAACCTCCACGTACATAATATTTCAGTGGTTCTTTTTCATGTCGAACCGACCCTTTAACCCCATTTGGCCATGGTGCCTTTGTTTTTGAAGGAAAAGGGTTATAACGGCTCTATGTTGAGTCTCAAGCTGCTATTACCCTGAAGAGCACCATAAGGCCTACAACAAGAAATGAAACATGCATTATTAGAGAATGGAATTGTTATAGAATCTCTTCATGTACGTTCAACACTGTATAAATTCTCCACTTCTATCCTAGAATTTATTTTTAACAGGAAAGATGGACGAAAATGATCTACTTTTAATTTTATTTACATAGCATATATATATAGACACAAGAGATGGAGCTAGGATGGAAGAGAGAATTAATTACAGCATACAATCAATTAGAGAAAATTTATTCACTGATTGAATATACGTGGTTCAATTCTAAAGTACTTGTATACATTTTGAACAAATTCGAAATAATTTTTAGCCTTATGTTCACTTTTATTTATATTACGACTCAGTACGTAATTCAAGTATTTAATTAGGGAAGCCAATATGGTTTTGACTTGAATTTTAGGATTAATAGTCTTGAGATGGAATTGTTCATATCAAAACAAAAGAAAACTAACAAACACGCAAGGCATCTCTTTCTCTCTCACAGCTCACAAGAACAGCAAATGTACACAAAAGAATTTTAAAGCAAGTTTTACTTACAGCGATCAAACAAAAGAAGCGTCTAGGCCATGCCATCTTGGCACTCTTAAGCTTGGAGTAGAATCTTTTTTCTTCATCATCTTGATGATCAAAACACGAGATTATATTCC
Organism: Rosa lucieae; assembly: GCA_024704745.1. Classification (NCBI taxonomy): domain Eukaryota; kingdom Viridiplantae; phylum Streptophyta; class Magnoliopsida; order Rosales; family Rosaceae; genus Rosa; species Rosa lucieae. The sequence goes on from JANPXK010000034.1 coordinate 22,817, forward strand.
CCGGTGAGTCGAGAAACACACTTTGGCGTAGTGGAGGAGACCACAAACCACTTTGCTCATAATCAAAGTCGTATTGCGAGGCATCAAAGAACTTGCCCAGCAGCCTGTCAGACACCGATTTTGAAACCATTTGAATACTTGGACTCGGAGAAATACTGCTGTCTGAATAAGACTGCTCAGTTTCAAAATTTGAAGACGAAGCCGGTGAAGAAGGTTCCCCGGACATGGATATTGATCAGAAAGTGGAAGAAGCGAGAGAGAGAGAGAGAGAGAGAGAGAGAGAGAGAGAGGGCTACGCTTAGGCTCCGTAGAAAGATCGGGTCATGTAGTTGTGGCAGGGACGTGAGGTTTAAGGGGTTCTCGGAGAGATTAGTATAGTAGCATTTCAAGGTGAGTAGCATCTGAAAAGTTAAAGGTTTGTGAACATGATTCTGATCATGTATTGGGGGACCCTAGCTACGGTCATAAACTTGATACTGTATAAGGTTTTTGTTTTTGTTTTTTGTTTTTTTTTTAATATTTTACATTTTAAAATAGGCATGAAAATGTTCTATGTCTGATCAGTATTTAAACATATCGAAATCAAGTGCTGAACAAAGTCTTTTGAGTTTTGAGAACACGCACAAGTTTCGATGACTCAAATCAATATGTGTGATTTAAATCAATATATGCACTAAGAATTCAATATAAGTGTTATCTCTTAATTCTGAAAAGACAAAACAAATAAGTAAATTGCATGTAAACATTAGATTTGATGCATATCTAACTAAATTCTTATTATAGTGACATGACATGAGTTTGGTGCCGCATATGATGTATGATATTGTCCTACAGTGAGATGGATGCAGGGTTTCACACATGGAATGACTTGGTTTAAAAGAAAGTGATGATTGGTTAACATGGGAACTAATTAATAAATAACGTGCGCATTATGTTCTACCAATTAACAAATTTGGTCATTTTGCTCGAAAATCCTTAGTTATGCTTTGATTCACATCTACAACATTAAACAATGTTTACAGATAGTCAAAAGACGTTATGATGAACACTTTACGAGGAGTTAGCTTGGGCCTTGGAGCCGTTAATTCAAATTAATATATATTCCCTTAAATTTTTTGCTTATCTCATCAAATAATTTCATGATTTCATGAAGATATCATTTTCTATATAATTTTTTAATGACTTTTCACTCAACTAAATTAAAGACCTTTTTAAAATTTATATACGATGAAATAAATGGCCAGCAATGAAAAAAATACTTCTACTTACTAAACATTCAATTTTTAAAATGATCTTCAATTTGATTCAATTGTACAAATATTATAACTAAATAAGAAGAAATGGGGGAAAAGTTTGGAGAGGATAAATTACTGGCATATACTTTTTAACTTTAGGTTTAACTCAATGCGACATCAATGTCGAGATCAAAATGCGTACCTAGTGAAAACTCACTACTCTTTCAAATTCATGGCAATTTGATGGTGGGCATGTTGACGCACAATTAGTGTCTCAATATGTTATTGGCTTTGGCTTTCTGCCTTAACGAGCTTCTACTTGCACGGTAAATTCTATAGTTAGAAAATTTTGTTTCAAGCACATAGAAGATATAAATATCATTACAACATTACCAATATTTCGTAACCTATTTTCGACTCACTTTAAGGGTCGGTGATTTCAAAAGCCAAATATGTCATTTTTCTTACAATATTAGTAAATCCCCCCATCAAAATATCACGTACACTTACATAGATCCAAGTTTTAGATTAAGAAAACAAAGCTCTGGAGCTCATTGTAATCACATGGGCCTTCCCTCAGTAGACAACTTCCTCCGCTATCAAAGTTTTCTGGCGCTTTTTTAAAAACACTCTCACGCTTCCCACCTCTCTCTATCCACCCAAACCCTCTCTCTCTCCTCTCTGCAAATCTCAGTCTTTCTCTCTCTTCCCCCAAAATATCAAAGACCGAAACTCCGGAAGGAAACAAAGCTTGGAAGTAGAGCAATGGCCGGGTACAGAGCCGACGACGACTACGACTACCTCTTCAAGGTGGTCTTGATCGGCGACTCCGGCGTCGGCAAGTCCAATCTCCTCTCCAGGTTCACCAAGAACGAGTTCAACCTCGAGTCCAAGTCCACCATTGGCGTCGAGTTCGCCACCAGAACCCTCAACGTCGACAGCAAGGTCATCAAGGCCCAGATTTGGGACACTGCTGGCCAAGAAAGGTACTGCTGCTTCTTCTCTTCTCTTCTCATCGATTCTAGGTATTGCTTGCTTCTGTGTTTGGTGGATTTCTGGTTTTGGAGTGGATTTTGGTGCTGAAATGAGTTTGATTTGTGCGATTTGGTGAGTTTCAGGGACAGATTTGGTGGTTTGTGGTTGCATGTGGGTTTGTTGAGCTCAGATTTGGTTAATTATGGTTTCTATTTGCTTGTTTTCTTTGAAATTGGTGTGATTAGGAAGACTTGGGGTTCTCTCTTGTTAGAGTAGTAGGTGGGTTTTAGATCTTGGATGGCTCTGTGTGGTTGAAATCTCGAGATCCATGCATAGATGTTGATTTTTTTGTCTATGGCAGTCTTTGTAGATCTTGAATTGAGTGGAATGCTTCTTTGTAATGCGAGACTTTTAGTTTCAGACCGAAATTATTAGATAAGAAACATCGGAATCGCTTTCCTGTGAAGTTTTGATTATTCCAAGTAACAGTCGACAAGAGATTGGCCCATCATTGTTAGATGTACCGAGCAATGGAATACAAATTTGGCTTCAGTCGAAGTAGAAGTTTAGGATAGAAAAAGAAAAGAGATTTGATTTGTTCACAGGATCACAGCAATAACTAAAACAAGGGATGGTAATTGAAAAGGATCGGACACACCTCTATCCTTCTTAAGTAATGGCAATTTGTAAATTCTTTCCACCTCCCCTTCATCCTCCCCCTATCAAAAACCCTATCCTTGCCATACCAAAAGCCCTACTCAGGGATGATGCCTCCTCTTGTGGCCTAGTGAATCTTCATCTAAGGGTAGTTGAGAGAGAAGGGGTAGACTAGAAGGAGCAGGACTAATCCAAGATAGCACCTGTGCCACATATATTTTAACAATCAGAAATTCAAGTAAGTTGATGGCAAGGAAAACTGTTGAAGTTTGTAGCTTGTCGTTTTCTTTTCTTATTTCCTTTCAACCCTTTATGCATGCATGATCATTGCAGCTGATTAGTTGAGAGGCATATGTGCTTGTGTTTGAGACTCATAAGCAATCAAATGTCAATTGATTCTCATAAAGAAAATCAAGGTCATTTTAGGTAGTTCAAATTGATTAAATTGAAGGAAGCCAGCTCAGAGAATGATAACTTGTTATATGACATTGGTTTGATGTGGGCAAGACTAAGTTTGTTTGCTTATTGGGGCTCACTTTATAGGATATTACTAAAGGGCTACTATATGCTCATGATTATTGCTTTCATTTTTAGAATTTTTTCATTGTTTATTTATTTGTTTTTTGTATCATTCTTGAAGACTGAAATGCCATTATGTCAAACTACTATTGCTAATATATGGCTAAAATTTAATTTGCTATAACCCTCTCATGACTATGTTCAATTCTTATTGACCGAAGATTTTAAATCATATATTGTGCAGACCTACCGCACCTCTCTCTCTCTCTCTCTCTCTCTCTCTCTCTCTCTCTCTCTCTCTCTCCTCTCTCTATTTTATTTATTTCGTGTGTGCGCGCGCGCATGTGCGCAAAACTTATTCAATCATGTCACTTAAATGTTCCTCTTGACTTCATAGGTACCGTGCCATTACAAGCGCTTACTATCGGGGAGCTGTGGGTGCACTTCTTGTGTACGATGTCACTCGCCATGCAACATTTGAGAATGTTGACAGATGGCTGAAAGAATTGAGGAACCACACTGATTCCAACATTGTTGTGATGCTGGTTGGAAACAAATCAGATCTTCGCCACCTTGTAGCCGTCTCAACTGAAGATGGAAAGTCCTATGCTGAGAAGGAGTCACTCTACTTCATGGAAACATCTGCACTGGAAGCAGTCAATGTGGAAAACGCATTTGCTGAAGTCCTGACTCAAATCTACCATATTGTGAGCAAGAAGGCAGTCGAAGGGGGAGAAAATGGAACAGCTTCATCTGTCCCAGCCAAAGGAGAGAAAATAAATATAAAAGATGATGTGTCTGCTCTGAAGAGAGTTGGGTGCTGCTCAAGCTAGGGCAGGTAACAAAACTGATTGAATGAATATGGATTTTCTTTACCTTGTGTAATATTTTTCAGAGGGATACAAACTAGAGGATACAAAACACGAAGTTTTCCTCAAGTGCTTGAGCTAGTTATAGTATCCAAAATTAGTGACATTTCCTGTGAATGCTGATTAGCCCATTTAAATTGCCTCTCAGCACCAACTATGCTTTCTATGTTTGTTTTCCCCAAGGATATATTTGGTAAATTTAAATATCAAAATTGTATCAACATCACTTTATTTTTCTTTACACCAGAGTGCCCCACCTTTAATTGGATACATAATATTAGGGTGAGTTTCATATACGTGTGCAATCTCCTGCAAATAATACATTTGCGGTAAGTGTAGATGATTTTACGTTTATGGTTTGTCTCATGCTCACCGTTTGATTGCTAGTCTAAATGCTCATTTTCATGATCACATGTATCTGAAAACGTTGCAGTTAAACTTTGCTGTAGGAGATGTCATCTGCATTGTGAAGATTAGGCTTTTCAGGCATCATCTTGATTATACAAATTATGCATTATGAGATGTCATCTTTCCTGAATAAGTAGTTTTATGAACTATAACGTTCTGCTAGATCGAGTAGTACCTAATTTAGCAAGTAGAAAAGGATCTAATTGAAGATGTGCAGTATCAATTCTCAATGAGTTCGCAAATATGCTTGGGTCGAATCAATTATAGTGCCTGACAAGAGCTCTGCCAATCTAAACCCTAAATTTTGAAATAGAATTTGAATTCCAATTAATATGATCACATGATCACAAGTATGCATGGGTCGAATCAAATCAATCAATTATAGTGCCTGACAAGAGCTCTGCCAATCTAAACCCTAAATTTTGAAATAGAATTTGAAATCTCATTCCATTTTGAAATAGAATTTGAAATCTCATTCCAATTAACATGTTCACATTTCCTGGTTATCCGACTCATCTTGTATTTCGACTATTTCCTCTACAGCAGCACCTTGCTGCACTATGAGAATAGATGTGTTAACCTTAAAAAAGCTAGAAGACACTAACGCCTCTGCCAGAGTACCTAGCTCATCACAGTCGCTGCTGTCCAATGCTGATGTCACTGCCAACGTGCTGCTGCTTCCATGTCGTCTTCCCATTATGTACAAATCATAATCACCCTCCATGTCGTTTATGGCGTCCAGAGTTTCTTCCCAGCTATTCACCACCTCCTCTACCAACTTTATGGAGGAATTGTGCATTGTATGGACCCTAAAACCATCCAGGTACAAGTCATCAAGCTGTTTTTGCTTCCCAGTGTTTGCCATTGCCTCTATAATTTCGTTGTCGCAGTCAGCATCATCTAAGCATGCCTCTGTATTTAAGATGAACCGAACAACTGTTAGGTCAACCCTGGAATGCCCAGCCATCCTTTTTGCATACGCTAATGCCTCACGGTCATCTGCCCCTCCAATGAAAAATACAGCAAAGCGGTCGTAGCTCACGTCATCGGAGCTAACATGGCTGCTGATGTTGGACTTGAAGATCTGGGATATACCGAGCCCACGGTCCACAAGAACACCCACTGAGCATGGTGCGTTATCAATGACATTTCTATTGACTGCCCTGAGAGCAGGGTTGGACTCCTCCATGTTTCCGTCTAGGGTGGATTGTTGATGGAACGGGACCATCACAAGGGTAATGCACTTGTCCTCCGCAAAGTTGCATATGTCCTCATGCATTGTGGCGTAGGCCGAGACGATGGTGAGTGCCTGGACACTGACATTCTCTCTTTCCTTTGCGTAGAGTTCAAAGGGATTGGAGGGCAAGGATGAGGATATTTGTCCTGCCTTGTGCTTGCTCCCTTCATCGTTGGTTTTGCAAGCATCATGGACAATGAGCATGGCGGAAGTGTGGCCAATCATTTCAACAAGCTGGACAGCGAAGACTTGGATCGGGGACTGTCTGGTTGGATTGGAAGCTTCAAGAAGATTGATGACGGCGGGTGAGTTGCGTGAGTCGTGGGTGCATGCAAGGATGCGAAGCTCTGTGTCGGATCCTATGCTTCGTATGTTCCTATATTTGTATTGCCCGAAATGCTTGGTGGTCTTGTAACTGTAGGCTAGGAATGGTCCGATCGGAATCATCAGTGCCCAAACCACTAAGATCATTGCTGGGAATGTTTTCTGGTCCAAGGTCTGCACATATAATGGACATGCAATTTAAGAATGTCCAGTTGCAGTTGCAGCACATAGATGAATAATACAGTGTTTAGCTGTATTGACAGATTATAATTTATAAGTTATATATGTGGGCGTATATACTGTTTCCACACACACACGTACCTTTAGGTCCCTGCCGGTGCTGAGAATAAAGAGTGCCATCAGGCCTCTGGTGTTCATGACTACTCCCAGAGCCAGTGCATTCCAAGGTTTCATTTTGTTGATTAAAGCGGCAACAAAACTGCCGGCAATCTTAGGTAAGAAAGCCAGGGAGAGAACCAGCATGAAACGCTTTGCATATTTGAATTGAAAGGGCGTATAAGAATCATGTGAACTGAATACAAACCACATGTTGGTTCGTAGCCCGACGATTAAGAAGAAAAGGGGCATCATAATCCCAGTCACAAAGGGTTGGATCTTCTCTACGACCAATTTGCTGAGCTCTCCCCTCGGCATAATGGCTCCAAACACGAAAGCCCCAACGTAGGATAGTGTACCTAACGAATCAGTTATCATGGCGCATACCAGAACCCCCATGAGAACAAAGCTCACATGGAGCTCATTATAGTTGTCTCTCTTGTCCTCTTTGTTTTTCGTTACGAAGCGGATCAGCTTTGGAAGAGCCGGGCGGAGTACAAAAACACAAAACCATACGAAGGCCAGGGTAGCCAGTCCCACCACCAAAAAGCGGCCCGTCAGATTGGTTAGTGCTAGTAGCAAGATGAAAAGGAACCACGAGCACAGGTCGGAGATGACAGCAGATGACAATGCAAGTCGTCCAAGCTCGGAGTGGAGGAGCTTAAGATCTGCGAGGAGTCGAGCCACGTCTGGGAAGCTTGTGGTGCCGAGGGCGAGTGCCCAGAACAAGTGGCCTGAGTGTGTGTTGTCTCGCTGATTTGGGGCTGTCAGAAACTTAAGATTAGGCTTGATGTTGTCGTCAAGGACAAAAAACAAGCCCCAACCACTGGCGATGGCCACCACCATGCCTACGAGGGCAATGCTAAGAGCCTTCTTCCCGGCACGGATTACCGGCTTTAGTTCAAGTTCTAATCCCACCAGAAACATGTAGTAAACTAGGCCCAGGTTTCCTATAGTTTCTAAGCTCAGCACGCTTTCAAATGGAGCAAAAGAGGTAAACATCTGTAATCTATTCAAAATTTCCCCCAAAAGAGTTGGCCCCAAAAGAAAGCCAGCCTGCAAAAAGATTCATAATATCAACATTAAAGATCAGATGAAGAGATTGATGCGTAGAATGTTTTCAAATTTAAATATCAAACTACACTTATTCGAAGGTCCTTGATCAATGAGTTTTTTTTTTTACTGCTGCTCCTTACATTAATAGGAGAAGCTCCATCAGTACAAGTTAAACGAGCACAAGATTCACCAAAAAAATGGAAAAAATGGCCGACCCTCCATGGTTAAATAGACATTAAAATGCATAATTTTGGAGTTCATAATCGACCCTTATAGCTTGCTCCATGAATGTCCATGCATTTCTTTTTCTCTTTTTAAGTAAATATAACGAGGAACGTAAGTTTTGAAGGACCACAGCATCGAGGGGCCATAGGTAATAGCCTAATCGACCTATATGTTCAAGGCTGACCTTATATATTCTAGGTGGTGGTCTGAGTCACCTCATGGTCCTGGTCCAGCTCTCTCTTCAATTTTCTCTTGATTATCATATCCATATATAATGAATGAAACATCTATAACATTGATCAAACTTAAAATTCAATACCAAATAGAATGATTGAAACTACTTACAAGAATTTCAGCAACAATACGTGGTTGGTGGAAGCGTTTGAGGGCGAGCACGAGAATGCTAGAAACGAACATGATGCTCACCATTTGGACTAAGAAGACAGGGAGAATCAAGTCCGTGGGAAGTCTCAAATGTTGTAGTTGCTTACTAGATTTCCTAACAAATAGATTATAACATACCACTGTATAGGTTCTGTTGTTACAAGGAAGAGCAAATCCCAACTTTTCAATTTGATCAGCTGTACTGTTTGCTCTCAACGTTGGAGATATCTCCGACATTATGTACGTCGACCTCCTTGTGGCCCAGTGGTCTTGTCCAGATTTTAGACTTCTCCGATCCTCTTCCTCCTCGTCTTAATCTCCTTGTGATTTACAACCCCATCCGTCCCCCCGGCAGCAATCTTAACTTCTTCTCCAAATTGAAGAACTAAAAGAAAATGGCTTGGGTTGTAAATTTGTAATACATGTAGGGTTTAGGTACCATGTCTCTGCTGTGTTTGGTTAAGCATTTGCCGAGTTTTCTTCAATATTGTTTTCGATTGTCCGGCTGCTAGCTCATTATCTCCCTCTCATCTCTCCTCGACAGTTTTTTTCATTCGGTTTTGTATGAAGTACGTGTATATTTTGTTAGTTCTAACAACATAGAATCAGTTAATAAAGTTTACAACAATAACGAACCACTAACAATATCGATCTTTCTTTTTCCCAAGAAGCTCATTATATTGTCCACAAATAGTAATTACAGACAATTCCGGTGGTCCGGTGGATGATGAATGTTATAGCATATACAATTAATTAAGTCGGTTTATGTTCGGAAAATTAAAACTAAAATGAGTTTTGTTGGTGCTTGTTGATATATATTAATGGAAAATGAGAAGAGGATTAGGTGCTGTGTTTAGGGATCACGATAGAGCTTAATTTGTTGAGACTTGAGAGCTTCTTCAAAACAAGTACAAGGATTTATGTACTGTAAGTATGCCAAGGCAGCGGTGGTTTTGCTTCATGGCATTCAAATTAATGGAAATTCGATCATGCAAGGTGCATGCATGGCTCCTTGGATTTTAATTATTGACTTTCGAGCTTGATTGCAACAGTTCGAAGATCACCGGGCTGATACTGATAGCCTGATAGCATCCTCTATACGGGCGTGTGGTACTCGATCTTCTCTTATCAGGAATTTACCTCACATGTTCACATGATTTATCTAGTAATAGTCTAATGAGAACACTCATTATTCACGTATGTTCTTGGAGTTCTCTAAAATCTTATTTTGAATTGCAAACTATCTTCCAATCAAATAAATTTAAAACAAAAGAAATTACTGTTTGGAACTTTGGATTATTATTTCAATGGACTAAAAGTTTGGAGTCTCGACTACAATCTCAATACCAATCCTTTTGATTTGTTTCTGTCATTTTTTTTTTCTGATAAGAAAAGACAAACACAGAGAAACTAAATTCGAAAGCCTCTAGGCCAGGGAATTACCAGACTCAAACTGGTTGACACCGAAATCACCCAGCACATTTGGCGGAACTCGGAAGTCTTCCTTCCCAAGTTTGCTCATTCGAGATGGAGTAACCCAAATTGGCTACAACATTAGCATGAAAGTTTGCTTGCTGAAAGATGTGGTTCAAAGCAACAGAGGAGAAAGAAATGGCTATGCATCTTATATATATATCATGAATGATGATTCTCAGCTCCAAAGAATTAATGTTACATTGACATAACATAATTAATGATTAATTAGTTGGAAGTCTCCACTAAAATGTGACGTAGGTCTTTTATCCAAGCCTGGATGAGACTATAGCTTCAGAAAGAGGAACAATATTGGTTAGACAAAGTGCCATGTGGACATACTAGGGACATACTTTCAGGTGGGAACGGTGACAGTCGCAGGAGATGCCTTGCACACAATGACTATTCATTGCTCGGGGTGGCTCAGCCTCTTTG
>JANPXK010000035.1:0-14420 GCA_024704745.1 Rosa lucieae
TTTGGTGAACTTCAGAATTCGCGGCTCAACTTTCACATAAGCACCCTTGAATGGCGAAACATGGCATGGTAACTCGAAACCGCAGGGCCAACATTAGTGACAGTTCTATGAACTGTCAAGACAGAGACATTAGTGTTCTCCACAAACACAACGGAAATTGCCGGATAGTTGAGGTCCCCTGCATTGGCCAGAGTGTGACGGCAAGTGCTATTGCTAAACACCTTGAGCTGCGTTGGGGTTAGTTTTTGTGTGCAGAGGAACTCAAGATAATCCTGGGGCTGAATGTCATAAACCAAGCCCGGGTCAAGAGCCTTCCTCGGGTTTATGTGTCCAGCTCCATGATCAAAAGGGGTTGAAATTTTAGCTGTTGAGGCATCTTCCAGAGGCTTATGTGTGTTGTCATGAACATAAGCTGTAGTCATCAAGGCGGATTTGATCGCGGCTGGACTCCATTCGGGGTGCCTAGATTTGAGCAAAGCAGCAATCCCACTCACATGAGGACACGACATTGAAGTCCCGGACAAGATATTGAACTTCACTCTCCTGCGATCCGTTGCCAAGCTCGACGGACCCAATGCCCCAGTCCAAGCAGCAAGAATGTTCACTCCCGGCGCCACCAAATCCGGCTTCATAATCTCAAAACTCAAAAGATTAGGCCCTCTTGACGAAAATGCAGCCACAATGGGAGACGGTCTAACCCCTAGTCTAGTACCAACAAATGCTAGAGTTGCCTTTGCTTTCGGACTTGTTAAGGCGTAATGCTTGATCGATTTTGCTTCATTCTCTCCCACCGCAACCGCCGGAATCAGATGACAATCAGCAACCAGCTCCTCCCCATTCGAAGCCGTATTAGCCAAGATCATCCCAACTCCTCCGGCATTCTTCACCACGTCTCCCTTCTGCACTCTAGGACTAATCCCACGATCACAAATCACAATCTTCCCCTTAACTTTCTTCGGATCTAAAGTACCCTCTAAACACAACGAGCTCGGATTGGGGCTACTCGAATTCCCACCCGCTAACACAACAGGGTACAGCTTCTTTGCGTCAAGCTTCATTCTCCCTCTATAAAGCGAAACTCCAGTAATAGTCCTCCCATTCCCCAACTTCACAGTGGCCGGAAAATCCCTATCCATAGTGCTAGCACCGACGGTGGTGATCCAAGGCGACACATTAGTCAGACTCACCGGGTCTGGCCCACCATTCCCGGCAGAGCAGAGACAAAAACACCCATCTCCATCGCACCAAACGCCGCAATAGACAACTATCCCGGTAATACGAGGAAACTCCACCGCCAAGAGAAATAGACAAAACATCGACACCGTCCTCGACGGCCTTATCAACCGCGGCCATTATATCAGAGCTGAAACAACCTCCGACCCAGCACACCTTGTACACCGCGATCCTCGCCGCCGGCGCCATTCCTCTTGCCGTACCGTACGCGTAGCCGAGAAGATTGGCGCCACGTACGGGAGATCCGGCGACGGTTGCGGCGGTGTGGGTCCCGTGTCCGTCCTGGTCCCTCGGCGACTTGTACTCCGTCTTCTCGTTGATTTTTCCGGTGGCGGACTCGTACCCCGGTGGAAGATTCTGGCGCCGACGATTTTCCTGTTGCAGTTGCTTTTTGTGAAGCCGCGGCCGGTCTCGCATGCGCCGCGCCAGCGCCGCGGAACCGGAGACATTCCGGTGTCGTTGAAGCTCTGGCTCTCCGGCCAGACTCCCGTGTCGAGTACTCCTACGATGACGTCGTGGTCGGAGACTCGCTGGGACCAGACGTTGTCGGTGGTGCTGTCGTGTGGTTCGAGCCCGAGAAACAGAGGACTTCTGGTGGTGTGGAGCTGGTACTTCTGTTCTGGGAATATAGCCAAGACTCCGTCTTGTTGCTCTAGTAGGTCTGCTTCTTGTTTGCTCAGTTGAGCTGCGACGCCATGAAAGGCGGTTTGGTAAGTGTAAATGATTCTGTCTTGGTTTTGATCGTCTCCTTTTTCTGGTTTGTTGAGTACTGAGTTTACTTTGGATGAGTACCAATCGAGGTGGGTGGTGAAGGATTCAGGCTTGGCGGACTTGTCCATTTGGATGATATAAGTTTGGGTTTTTGCAGAGAGGGCCATGCTGAAGAAGACAGAGCTTGTTAGAATCAGAACCAGCCATTTGATCACTGGTTTTTGAACATGAACCATTTTCATGATTCAAATGAGAAAGAAGAGTGATCTTTCTTCCCTGAAGAATGAAGGAGGGAAAGAAGAGTGAGTGGGAAGTGGAGTGTGAGGAGTGTAGAGGATCGAGGAAATAAAGATGGTTGAAATATTTAGGGGGAATGGAGGGGACCTTTGGTACTGTGTCAATCCTGTGCTGGTAATAAAGATGGTTGGTTGTCTCATCAATGCCATACTGTTGAGCAGATTTTGGAGAGAGAGTTGGCTAATGGTTGTCATTACTGTAGAATTGAATTCTCATATTCACAAACCAAAAGAAGATTATGATCAATGGGGCAAATTTAATCACATTTTGAACCCAGAAACATTGGTTAATTTCTTATAGTTCTAGGTAGTGGTATCTATGGTGGTTCAAGGAGATCAATGTGTTGCCATTGTCACATTGACAATGCCATCTACCCAATGATCAAAAGGAGAAGTAAGGTGGCGGGTAGAACTGGAATAATATAAGCTTAGCTACACTGGGTAAAGGGTACTGAGAGACCATGATGCATACAATGCCTACATTAATATGGGTTGTTTTTGTACCGGGGTATGATCAAACTGTCCCACCTTCAGAAGATGCTCATAGACACATCTGAGCACCGCAGGGATGGAACCAAAAACACGTCTTTAGGTTTCTCCGCAATCGGTGCTTGAATGCAAAATGGAATTCATCTACGATACATTAAGGTGTCGATAGATTTAGCAAATTAATTTTATCTATAGATACTCTTTAGATGCATCAGTAAACCAGCTGAATTCAAGTTAATCTACAATCGTAGGTAATGATTTACTATTATAAAGAATTAGTTTATTATTTATGTATCGATATGTTAAATGTACTAAAGACTTTTCCAGAAAGATGTCGGGTATGATTGAAATTTTTTTGTTTCCAAACAAAATTGATGAGGCTGGAGTGCAGGTGATCCATACTTCTTAAAGATTCCTAGGGAAAGTTAATTAAAGGGCGAAAAGTAAAGTTCTTAAGTATGAGGAAGCTAAGCTTCAAAAGTCGTTATGGGGAGAATGAAATCATTACTGAGGAGGTAAACACTGTTTTAAGAGCATACGTTGCCCTTCAACTAATTAGAAAGACCAGTATTAATGTAACGTTAATATTAATCAGACTAATTGGGTGAGTCAATTATTGTTGTTGGTGTGGGGGATGGGGAAGGGCAAGTGTGACAGCTCAATGGCACAGATCAAAGGGTAAAGGTCCATTAAATCCTTTCTGATAAGAGAGCGAGCAGTAAATACACACATGGGGGTCAGCTTTCTCTTCTTAAAGGCCATGGTACATCCACGTTGGAAACCCCAGCAATAAGGCACGCTCCAGCCATTAGGGTGTTTTGGACGGTGATCGGGCAGCAGTGGTTACTCTGGCGGTGACGGTGGTTCGCTGCAGCAGTTCTTTAACCGTAATTATATACTTGTCACCGAGGCATTTGTATGAACACTTTACATGATATACGGATGTAAAACTCTCTCGTAACTTGCTTTAAGGACAGATAGTTGTCTATGATCATCCTCTGTTAAACATGATACGATCAGTACTTCAGTAGGTTACCAATGTGTAAATGAGGCAGTGACTGTTGTCTTGGAGAAGACAATGCTCCATTTGCTATTAGCGACATAAATGTCACGTTCGATTCGCCGAAAGTAAGTATTAGGAAATGAAACTTTTTCCTTTCTTGTATTGGATGCAAAAAGAAATGAAATCATTTCTTGAAGGAAGGGAAAATAAAGAGGAAAGTGATTCCTTCCAAACTCTAAATAAATCACTTTCTCTTATTCTTTCCTTGCATTTATTATTGACAACATATTATTTATTACATTATTTACAAACTTTTTAACAACTTTCTGATAACTTTCCTTTGGAAATTATTCTATGCACCGACAGTGCAAGTGACCCAACCCTTATAAAATAATCTCAATCCTTGATATTTATTATCAACTTTATTTTTAATAAAGAAAAAGTAAATTTAATGCTATTCAATGATATTTTGTGTGGTTGGCAAGTGCACGGCGGTACTCTGAATACTCCCCCACTTTCCTTACGTTACCAAACATCAGAATGAAAAATTATTGCATTTTCTTTTTCATAGAAAAGACAAATGAATAAATTTCCTTCTTCGTGAACCAAATGAAGTTAAAGTGGTGTGTATATGAAGGCTAGGGTTTACGAGCTTCATGTAGGCTTCAAAAACTAGAGTGATTATGATGATGAACTTGGATTGCAGCATATAGCCTATAGAGAAGATGATGAAACGTTAAGTCATTCGGTTTCAGTAACCTCCATCAGTCACAGCATTTGTTTTTCGTAACATCCATCAATCACAGCATTTGGTTTCTGTAGCATTCAATTAAAGCTATAATTTATTGGAGAACAAACTAAGCTCTGTCAGTTTGAGAAAAACAAACCAAATCAGTCTTTGTCTAGTTTGAAAAGTTTCTTAATCAGTACGTTGGTTGTTCTCATTGCCTCAAAGGGTCATCATGTGACTAGCTACTACATATTCCTATTCTACTTGGGGATAATTAAACACATACCTAGTTAACTAATTAGCTGCTACATGCCTACATATTCCTATTCTACTTAGGGATAGTAATAGTAATACGAACTCTATATTTGGGGCTAATATGAGAAATCATTTTTATTTTGAAATAATGACAATATTTTGGCCAATCGAGTGGTTTTAGTCCCCACCCCAACCCTTGATGGCTTGATACTTTGGTTCTTAATTTTGTATACACAAACTAGCTATAACATCTAAAATGATACACATATTAACTCACATTACGTACCTTTGTGAATTTGCAAATTGCGCATACATTTATCAATAAATAATATGTCGTGGCGCCTTAATCATATATGAAAAATTGCTAGTTCCTTGAACCATAACCAAATCACACTAGTATATACAAAAGGGTTAACCAACCCACACTGGCATATTGATTTGGACGCCTAAATCAAACCGAACCGAACTGGTCCAAATTCCTATATTATGATTCAGCCCCCAAAATTGAACCAAACAGTGTCCACACCTAATTAGCTCCTTCACCGTGGGCTTCAAATGGATACTGATGGATGCAATCGGCCCACGGGCCTTTCTTGGACTCACCCTCAATGGGCCTTATACACTTCCAAACCAAACTAGTGCACTTCGGCCCAGTCCCCATCCCAAGCTGCCAAACCTTGTCACCTTTCTTCACCCTCTCTTTTCCCTCCAAGTACGCCAATTCATACCACAACGAAGAAGAGGACTGGTTCCCAAACCTGTGCAACGTCATCACAGCAGCCTCCATTTCCCTATCTCCAAGCTTCAAACCTTTCCCGATTTCCCTTATCACCGGTCTCCCAGACGCCGGCAGACAAAAATGCTCAATCACTCTCTTGAAATTCGGAACGTAAATCTCCTCAGACTTGTTTATGAATCTCTTCCTGATTATCGAAACACCGTGCCAGAATTTCTCAGATAATGGAAGGATTGACGACCCCAAAACGGTGACGTTTTCTCGGAGCGTCTCGCCGGCGACTTGTAGCAGATCACGTTTGATGGTGACGCCGAGTTTTCCGTCGGAGTCTTCTTCTCGAATGGTGGAGAGGTAAGCTCTGTCGTCGCAGGCTTTCTGGGTTCTGAGTGTTTTGAACAGTTCGTACTTTGGAGATTTGGATGTTTGGTTTTTGTTTGTGAGCAAAATGGCTGCGCTGCCCATTCTGAAGAGGCAGTTGAGGATCAACTTGGGTTTTTCGTGGCCGGCATACCAACCTGTCGATAAAATCTCTGTGCTGAGAACAACGGCGTATGAGTTCCTGTGAATTTGGAGGAGATTTTGAGCCAGATCAATGCTCAAAGCGCCTGCGCTGCATCCCATTCCTGAGAGGTTGAAGCTCTTGATGTCAATTCTCATGGAGTAGTGGTTAATGACAATGGAGGCTAGAGAAGGAGAGGGATTGAAACCGCTACAATTTACTATTAGGATGTCAATGTCTTGAGGGGAGAGTTTGGTTTTGGCCAAAAGGTCATCCATGATGGGGAAAAGGACCATGTGAACTTCTTTGATGTATTCATGGTGGTGGGTTTTGGGAGGAATGTGGTGTAAGGCTGGAGGGAGATAGGTCTCTTGGCTTTGGCCCGAAGAAGTGAGGATGTTGGCCATGAAAGATATGCTTTCACTGTCGAAACCTTCAATCATGGAGGAGTTCTTGAGGAATTTGGAGAAGGGGACTTTGCAGGAGCTTGGTGGTTTTAGACATGAGAAGTCTACCAAGTAGACTTTATGAGTCTTTTTGGAGAGGTAAGGCTTGAGGATGAAGACGATGGTATAGCAAGAGAGGTTAATGAAGTGAAAAATGGGTGATCTTTTTTGGAGCAGAAACAAGGCTTCAAGGGATGTTACAAGTATGAGCACCAAAAGTCCTAGACTTTGGGAGAGAGTTGAAAGAATCTGCTTTGATAAAAAAGTGGAAGGGGTGGTGGAGTTGGGGCATTGCTTAGAAACTAGAGGTGCCATTGGAGATGAGAAAGAGAAGAGAAAAGATTTTGTTGGTAGTGGAAAGGAAGTTGAGATAGAGGTAAATAAAGGTGCAGATGGGTATAAAAGGGGAGTGTAATTGCCCATTGCAGTTGGCAGGTGAGACTCATTGCATAGCAATAATAACCAGAAAAACATATTTCAATGGCCATACTTCATATAAATAGAGCTAGTCAAAGTGCTCTTTCACCATGTGTCAGAAAAATTTAAAGTTACAAGAATTTGTGCTAGAGTAGCCATTAATATGTTGGATTGGTTTGGATTTTGGAGCTTTGAGACTGCCAATATATTTAAAGAAGTGTCTAGCTTTTGCTAGAGATTAAGATGTACATTGGCGTGTGTTTTGGAGTGCTAACATCTGTTTGATTTTCTGGAGCTTTGTTACTTGCAGATTAGCTGCTGCTTTGACAACTATGATGTTCCTCAGGAACAGTTGTTTGAATTTCAAGTCCATCTGCATAGCAGCAGAGTATTCATGGGGCTACTGCTTTTGTTTTTTTTTTATATCTAGTTCATGATGCTAGTGAAATTTGAATGCGTAGGCTTCAAAGCGATAGTTATTCGAGATAATCAACACGCCACTACATGGAGGTACCACTCATTACAGGCCAAAAGTGGAAGAAGTCAACCGTCAATGGAGCTGAATTCAGGCAGCAAAAACGTGATACATCAGATGATAGATCGATGGTCTATCATGATAAGGTGGTGCATGCTCCTGGTTCGTCATGTCTATGCATTTATGTGGTTTCTGTAGGATCATATCTTGAGGACCGGGATACTGGTAAGTTATTATCACCTCTTGTCAAATTGGAAGTCCTGTGGGTAAGTACCAACTCCCCCAACTACAAACAAACTAGTAAAGAAAATGTCAAAAGCATGGGAATGGTCCTCTGGTTGGGGTGAAAAGATTTATTTCTCTTATTGGCGGGTGATATCGATAATATAGCCCTATAGGTTTAAAATATTTGATCATATCTTTGGTGTTTGTGATTGCGTCTCATTGATTTTGCACGTCTAGTAGTGCTATATTCCTTAACTGTAAAAAAGATGAAAAATTTGTTTACTTCAAAACAAAGTTGAATATACTTGACTCAGCAATGTCATTAGACATTTCAAAACTACAAAACCAACCGGAACTATCACCCTGAATCACAGATTCCTAACTTATAGCCAAGAAGACAACAAAATAAATAGTTGTTTGCTGTAATTCAGTTTTAGTTTATATCTTTTGTGTACTATATATCATGTGTGTTTGTTTTTTCATTTAGGGGGTGGAAAGCTGTATTGCTCATTAACGTATTGTTACATTAAATGTAGACCAACTTCATACAATAATATATGAGCTCCCTACAGTCGTAGACTAGCTTGAGATAATGCTAAACTAGTCTACCGATGAATGGAACTAATCTACGTCTATATTGAACTAGTATGTATTGAACTAATCTACATCTCATACATTGATGTACCTCAGAGGAACCCAAGGAGGGCTAATAGGTTAGGCATTGTTCTCTGGAAGACTGGAATACAGTCTCCTACTGTTGAGCTCCTGGTTGATAAGCTGGCCTGCTACTCTGCTAGAGGTCCATAACCCCATTCCACAGGTAACCCTACAATTGATTTTTCTTGTTTTTTCTCTATTTATTTTTCCTGCACGTAATTTCATAATGAATAGTTACAGTGTTTCACTGCCTCAACCTGAAATTGAGAAATGAGAAATGGTGTAATGTATTAGGATTATTGGCACATCAAGTTGTAATACGAGCATTCATCAATGACAATAGAGTCCTATTCCTAAATAGGAACCAAAGCATCACCCTCCTTTATTTTATACATGGCTTGAAATACATAGATGGGTTAGATGAACTGGTAAATACTAAAAACCTGATTCAAGTGTCGGTTTATCACGATTTAGAACTCCACCCTTTATGGTCTACATGATATTTTATTTGACATGTAATTTGCTGCCTTCATAATAATATGTTCCTCTAAACCACCCTTATTTCTTTGATGGCCTTGGCTAGCAATCAGACGAAGGCAAAACCAATCCGTGAATTATTGGTTCATATATAGCTCATGTTCAATGAGAGTTTAAGAATATAGTGAACCACACAAAATTCCATTTGAAAAGTCTGCTTTTAGTATCAATGGTATCGTCTTTGCCTGTTGTTTTTAGCCTGCTCAATTTAGAGAATATTTCTTACATGGCCCTATTGTTTGTCCCTCACCTAGGAATACTTCTCTTGGATGATCATCCAGAGAGAATCTTATTATTGTCTTTGCCTCTGGTTTAGATTTGTTCCAGTAGAGAGAATCTTGATCTCATTGTATTAATTTTGAAGTGTGATTGATTTAAAACTAGTTTTACTTGAAGGATACTTCATTCAATCCAATTATATTAGGTTTGATGATTGTTTCACAGTTCAATCCAAACCAAATAATGTTAAATTGATAGGTTTCTTTGGGTTTTTAGGACTTCTTTAAACTATAAAAGACTCCAAAAGGGAGGGAAACTATATTAATGTTTAAATGTGCTATTCTGAGTTTTGATTAAAATGCTAAACACGTCTGCAAATTCAGTATTCCAAAGTCCTATATATTATCTCTAGAAAATTTAGATAGATAGCAAAGAAGAAAACCATAAGCATAGGAATTATGGGTAAACAATGGTGCTCGATCATTGTTCATAATCACATTCTTTGAACTATGCACATTTACCTTCTCTAGGCTTGAGCAAGTAACAACACCACCCTTGCCAGTTCTACCACTTCCTACGTATCAACAACTGAAATGGCAACAAAGGGAGATAATAATGTTCCTCCATTTTGGAGTGAACACATTCACTGGCCTTGAGGGTGGAACCGGGCATGAAAACCCAGCCATATTCAACCCAGTTGTGATTGATGCGAGCCAATGGGTCAGTGTAGCAGAAGATGCAGGCATGTCACTAATGATACTTACTGCAAAGCACCATGATGGGTTTTGCTTGTGGCCTTCTAAGTACACTGACCATTCTGTGGAAAGAAATCCTTGGAAAAATGGCCATGGCGATGTTGTTCAGGAGTTGGTTAATGCGGCTAAGCCCCGTGGGATTGACGTTGGGCTGTATCTCTCACCCTGGGACAGACATGATCGCAGATATGGGCTGGAGAAGCCATATAACGAATACTACTTGGCTCAGTTACAAGAGCTACTCAGTAGGTAATTGGAGCTACTTGACATGATTTACATCACATTACTAGTCAACTGTTTATATCTAATTTGTTCTTTGTTGACGGATATGGGAGTTTAAGAGAAATTTGGTTTGATGGATATAAAGGTGAACATGCGCCGAACATGTCCTATTATTTTACAGATTGGTTCTCTATGGTGAAGGAGTTGCAGAGTTCCATTAACATATTTTCTGATGCTGGTCCTGATGTTAGATGGGTTGGAAATGAGGCTGGGTTTGCGGGGAAAACATGCTGGTCCACCATCAATCGGACCTCGTTATCAATTGGGAATGCAAGCATTGAGGAGTAAGTAACTAAGTATTGTTAGCTTGATATACAATGTTTCTTGAGTTTTGGGGTCGAATAATTGTCCAAAGTGTATGTATGTTTATCTTCAAACAAGGATAGAAGAAAAACTCATACTTTCAAGTTTCGGTGGATGCTGATATATGTACAATATTGACAGACATCTATGTTCCATGGTCCATGCATCCAATTATTGATATCTTCTAAATGAATGCAGTTATCTCAACAAAGGTGATCCAAAAGGGACAGATTGGTTGCCAGCAGAGTGCGATGTCTCAATCAGAAAAGGATGGTTTTGGCATAGTTCAGAGTCACCTAAGAAGCTAAGCCAGCTACTCGAAATTTACTATAACTCAGTAGGACGAAATGCTGTGTTACCACTCAACGTGCCTCCTAATTCGACAGGGCTCATATCCGAAGTAGATGTCCAAAGACTCCGAGAATTCAGAATTGCAATCGACACCATATTTTCGACCAATGTAGCAGAGAAATGCTCCATCAAGGTGAGTAGCCAAAGAGGGGGTACAGGAGGAGGTTTTGGACCTGAGAATGTGCTAGACAGTGACCATTTGTGGACATATTGGGCTCTAAGGGATGGTGACAAAGAGGACCACTGGATTGAATTCAGAGCAGATGAAGGGATGAGGTTCAATGTGATCAGGATTCAAGAGGCGATTGGGCTAGGTCATAGGATCAAACGGCACGAAATTTGTGTCGATGGTAAAATAGTAGTTAATGGAACCACAGTGGGTCACAAGGGACTTCACAGACTTGAAGAGGGAGTAGTCCATGGCCAAACAGTAAGAATTAGAATTAAAGAATCAAGAGGAGGGCTTCCTTTAATTTCATCCATTGGCCTGCATTTTGATCCCTATTGGCCCCCAGATAAAGGTGTGTGATATTTTGATTCCCATGAATAAAATGGGCACTACTTCTCTCTGTTTCTGAACAAACGCATTCTGCAAAAGAATGTTAGCCACTATGAAAAGTGAACAATATATGATTGGGCTTATGTTAGATTATACCTGGCATGTGAAACTTGAGCTCCTTTTCTCACTTTGTGGTATATATGTAACATCTGGATATAACTTTCCATTGCCCTTTTCCCCTATTTTGGTAACTATAGCTGGCAAGCCTGGCATCACAAGCAAAATCTTGGTGGGGTGTAACAAAAAATAAAAAAAGGAAGAGAAAATAAAGAAAAACAGAAAGGGTATCAATAGACTTGGAACAAGTAGAGTGTCAAAATCAAAGATAAGACTATCATCTGTTCTTTCTCTAGTCTTTCAGTTCAAGTTTGTTTCTTTTTTCCTTTTCAGCTCTTCTAAACTATCATAGGTCCAGGTCTAAACATTAAGTATCGAGTGAGGCATGAGCGGTGATTAGGAAGCCTTAAGTTTCAAAGGTAGGCTCCAAGTTTAGATTTAAACACACTCTTCTAAAACACTTTTGTCCAGTTTCCAAACACTTGTTTAGATAAGTAGACTATTCAAGTCCCCTTCAGTCAGTTCTAGTTCTAGTTCTAGATCCAGTCTTAATAGGATCCCAGGATCCCGGACATAGTTAATAAAAAACAATTTGAATGTCAGTCAAATGGCAATATTGATTTTAATGATGGGAATATACCTCGAGATCCTAGTAATGAAATTTACAAAAAACAAAAAAAGAAAAAAAAAGTGGTCTATTACTTCTTTTAAAAGTGAACACCGTGACAAAATTGGCGAGCAAGTTTATACTCATAGTAAGCAATATGAAACTCGTCAATTATTTAGTCCAGAGTTCATCAAAAGACAGAAAAAAGATGACCACAATTTACTTCACATTGGATTACTACAAAATTGGTGTAAAACATTTATCAAGGGAAGACTTTAATACCTTTGTCCTTCTTTGTTTACAAGAAGCGCGATTCATTAATTTTAGTGATAGCACTTTCGTAATGATTGAATCAAATGGTTCACTACTTTTTTAGTTTTAGTGACCCATACATATTAAAAGCTTTAACTTTAAATTTTAAAATTTCGGATTATTATGTTCTAGAAGGAACTCAACTTTTAGCCTTAATTTATAGAGTTCATTATAAGTAACAGAATATAGATATGACTCGGAAATTCATCTAAAAGTTCAAAAGATCAAATTTTATTAATTCAAAGTAGTCAAAAAAATGCTAACATCTAAGACCATCTCCAACAGATTGGTCAAATCCACGTGGAGGGCAAAACGGTAACAAATGACTGATGAAAAACTTCTCCAACCCATAGGTCATACACACGTGGATTTGACATTGAGGCTTCGTCTGTCAAATTTGACAGCCCCAACTCTCTCTGTCTTTTATTTTTTTATTGTTTCTTTCATTCTCTCTCTCTCTCTCTCTCTCTGTCTCTCTCTCTTCCCTTCCCTTCTGCGTTCTCATCTCCCTCCCTCTCTCTCCCCCTTCCCCCTACCCAGACCAAAGCAACTCATAAAAAACCTTCATGGATCCTTCTGGGCTTTGATGGAATGGCAATTTGAGATCTGGAATTAAGGATTGAGTTTGAGGTTTTCCTCTCCAACTATAACTCGAAGTCACTGTGACCTAATTGATTACTCTGTTGATGGCGTCGCAACCGTCGACTCTACGCGGAAGCCAAAAAAGCAGCAGCAGTCGCCGGCGCCGCCGTCCAAGGTTCATTAGATTTCATTGCCTCAATATTTGTTAATGAATCTGGGCTTTGCTATAATTTTCAGCATGGAGATTTAGCAGATAATGATTTCTTGGATTTGTTTGGAATTGATTTCAATTAGATTAAGAGTTGCTTGTATATGAATGTCTGTGATGAATTACTTTGTGTTCAAAATTCCAGCCATTGGACTTGGGACATGGTAGAGTGGTGGAGATTTGTGTTTAAGTTGTGAAAACAACATTATCAGTAGGTTGGAGTAGGATTATTGAAAGAAACAGAAGAAGCAGCGAAAGGGATGAGGATGAGATATATATATATTTTTTTAAATTAGTTATACTGAGAAAAATAAAATAAATTGAATAAAATATATTAAAATAACATGAAGTTTTGACATATCGGTTGGAGTAAGATTAGGCAAAATAGACGGTTGCCATGTCACATGTCAAATTTGAATTTGACACAAGCTAAAAGAAAACTCCATTGGAGATGCTCTAAGTTCCACATATGATCGGATGGTCAGATATTGTTTTACCTTCTGAATGGTTTCTAACAAATGAAACCCAACCAACCAATATCCAGCACAATCTTCGAAATCTTGATTGCATCCAAGTATCCAACAATATCGTATACCATATATTCACACCAGCACTATGATTGATTAATTTGCAGACGATCATGGACCTCATGGTCGTTATTGTAATAGGTATAGAAAAACTATATTAAGCAAACCCAGTAAAGGACGGAATCCAGGATCGAATTACCAATAAATAATTAATGGATTGTGGAAAGAAAAAAATTAACAAATTTTATTGAATCGAACTTGGCCAGCTCAGTTAGTAAAATCGGATCGAATCAACATTAGCAAATGATTATGAGATAGTTCTGAAAATAAACCAACAAAACCAAATTTTAACCGTTAGTTACTGTCTGTAATTGATGAAATTGAAACTATAAACAAACATGATACAATATGTAACACTTGACATATCTTTTTTTTTTTTTTTCAGAAAATAATTTTTTGTTGTAAAACGGAAAAATTTCTGAGAGAGAGAGAGAGTTTGGACACAGAGAATCAGATTGTGTGTGTTATTCATCTCACCATGAGGAGCCTTATATAGGACTACATGGTGTGCACAAAAGGGTAATGCTTAATTACAATCCAATCACTCCTACAATTACAACCTATCAATCACCAATCTATAGGGATAGGCACCTATTACTCATCATCTATTTACATGATTATCCACAAATATTTACAACACTCCCCCTTGGATATTCCATGTCAATAGTGTTGCATAGGCTGAGCGCTTCTAAGTTGCCTCGTCAAAAACCTTGCCAAGTGATAAAAACCCTGTGGGAAAAAAACAATCTTGGTCGAAGGAGAAAAAGAGCACAACGCGCTTGAGTGTGGAGTGGCAGTATCACAGCTTTAGAGATAGGTGAAGTCTTCTTATCAGCACCATAAGTAGGTAGTATGTCTACGAGAGGGATGCATTAGAGTTGCTACACCA
>JANPXK010000036.1:0-12153 GCA_024704745.1 Rosa lucieae
GAAGTTGGAAAATCACTGTTCATAGACTCAAATTGAAACAAAGTGATAAATTATGTGAAAAAGTAACTAGGGCTTTGAATCTCACAAGAACAACGCATTTGAAGGTTTTGAAGCCATTCCCTAAACCCTAAGCAATCCTAAACCCTAGAAACAAGTAGTTTGGAAAATCACTGTTCATAGACTCAAATTGAAAAAAGTGATCAAATTATCTGAAAAAGTAACTAGGGCTTTGAATCTCACATAACAACGCATTTAAAGGTTTTGAAGCCATTTCCCTAACCCTCAGCAAATCCTAAACCCTAGAAGCAAGTAGTTTGGAAAATCATTGTTCATAGACTCAATTGAACAAAGTGTTCAAAGACTCAAATTGAAACGAAGTGATCAAATTATCTGAAAAAGTCACTAGGGCTTTGAATCTCACAATAACAACGCATTTAAAGGTTTTGAAGCCATTTCCCTAAACCCTCAGCAAATCCTAAACCCTAGAAGCAAGTAGTTTGGAAAATCACTGTTCATAGACTCAAATTGAAACAAAGTGATCAAATTATCTGAAAAAGTAACTAGGGCTTTGAATCTCACAATAACAACGCATTTAAAGGTTTTGAAGCCATTTCCCTAAACCCTCAGCAAATCCTAAACCCTAGAACCAAGTAGCTTGCAAAATCACTGTTCATAGACTCAAATTGAAACAAAGTGCACAAATTGTTTGAAAAAGTAACTAGGGCTTTGAATCTCACTAGAACAACGCATGGAAAGACTTAAAAGCGGTTTCACTAAAAGCGAAAGCAAATCCTAGACCCTAGAAGCAAGAAGTTTGGAAAATCACTGTTCATAGACTCAAATTGAAACAAAGTGATAAATTGTGTGAAAAAGTAACTAGGGCTTTGAATCTCACAAGAACAACGCATTTGAAGGTTTTGAAGCCATTTCCCTAAACCCTAAGCAAATCCTAAACCCTAGAAGCAAGTAGTTTGGAAAATCACTGTTCATAGACTCAAATTGAAACAAAGTGATCAAATTATCTGAAAAAGTAACTAGGGCTTTGAATCTCACAATAACAACGCATTTAAAGGTTTTGAAGCCATTTCCCTAAACCCTCAGCAAATCCTAAACCCTAGAAGCAAGTAGTTTGGAAAATCATTGTTCATAGACTCAAATTGAAACAAAGTGTTCAAAGACTCAAATTGAAACGAAGTGATCAAATTATCTGAAAAAGTAACTAGGGCTTTGAATCTCACAATAACAACGCATTTAAAGGTTTTGAAGCCATTTCCCTAAACCCTCAGCAAATCCTAAACCCTAGAAGCAAGTAGTTTGGAAAATCACTGTTCATAGACTCAAATTGAAACAAAGTGATCAAATTATCTGAAAAAGTAACTAGGGCTTTGAATCTCACAATAACAACGCATTTAAAGGTTTTGAAGCCATTTCCCTAAACCCTCAGCAAATCCTAAACCCTAGAAGCAAGTAGTTTGGAAAATCACTGTTCATAGACTCAAATTGAAACAAAGTGATCAAATTATCTGAAAAAGTAACTAGGGCTTTGAATCTCACAATAACAACGCATTTAAAGGTTTTGAAGCCATTTCCCTAAACCCTAGAAGCAAGTAGCTTGCAAAATCACTGTTCATAGACTCAAATTGAAACAAAGTGATCAAATTGTTTGAAAAAGTAACTAGGGCTTTGAATCTCACTAGAACAACGCATGGAAAGACTTAAAAGCGGTTTCACTAAAAGCGAAAGCAAATCCTAGACCCTAGAAGCAAGAAGTTTGAAAAATAACTGTTTATAGACTCAAATTGAAACAAAGTGATCAAATTATCTGAAAAAGTAACTAGGACTTTGAATCTCACAATAACAACGCATTTAAAGGTTTTGAAGCCATTTCCCTAAACCCTCAGCAAATCCTAAACCCTAGAAGCAAGTAGTTTGGAAAATCACTGTTCATAGACTCAAATTGAAACAAAGTGATCAAATTATCTGAAAAAGTAACTAGGGCTTTGAATCTCACAATAACAACGCATTTAAAGGTTT
Organism: Rosa lucieae; assembly: GCA_024704745.1. Classification (NCBI taxonomy): domain Eukaryota; kingdom Viridiplantae; phylum Streptophyta; class Magnoliopsida; order Rosales; family Rosaceae; genus Rosa; species Rosa lucieae. The sequence continues at coordinate 2,035 of JANPXK010000036.1, forward strand.
TGAAGCCATTTCCCTAAACCCTCAGCAAATCCTAAACCCTAGAAGCAAGTAGCTTGCAAAATCACTGTTCATAGACTCAAATTGAAACAAAGTGATCAAATTGTTTGAAAAAGTAACTAGGGCTTTGAATCTCACTAGAACAACGCATGGAAAGACTTAAAAGCGGTTTCACTAAAAGCGAAAGCAAATCCTAGACCCTAGAAGCAAGAAGTTTGGAAAATCACTGTTCATAGACTCAAATTGAAACAAAGTGATAAATTGTGTGAAAAAGTAACTAGGGCTTTGAATCTCACAAGAACAACGCATTTGAAGGTTTTGAAGCCATTTCCCTAAACCCTAAGCAAATCCTAAACCCTAGAAGCAAGTAGTTTGGAAAATCACTGTTCATAGACTCAAATTGAAACAAAGTGATCAAATTATCTGAAAAAGTAACTAGGGCTTTGAATCTCACAATAACAACGCATTTAAAGGTTTTGAAGCCATTTCCCTAAACCCTCAGCAAATCCTAAACCCTAGAAGCAAGTAGTTTGGAAAATCACTGTTCATAGACTCAAATTGAAACAAAGTGATCAAAACTCAAATGAAACGAAGTGATCATCTGAAAAAGTCACTAGGGCTTTGAATCTCACAATAACAAACGCATTTAAAGGTTTTGAAGCCATTTCCCTAAACCCTCAGCAAATCCTAAACCCTAGAGAGCAAGTAGTTTGTAAAATCACTGTTCATAGACTCAAATTGAAACAAAGTGATCAAATTATCTGAAAAAGTAACTAGGGCTTTGAATCTCACAAAACAACGCATTTAAAGGTTTTGAAGCCTTTTCCCTAAACCCTCAGCAAATCCTAAACCCTAGAAGCAGTAGTTTGGAAAAATCACTGTTCATAGACTCAAATTGAAACAAAGTGATCAAAATTATCTGAAAAAGTAACTAGGGCTTTGAATCTCACAATAACAAGCATTTAAAGGTTTTGAAGCCATTTCCCTAAACCCTAGAAGCAAGTAGCTTGCAAAAATCACTGTTCATAGACTCAATTGAAACAAAGTGATCAAATTGTTTGAAAAAGTAACTAGGGCTTTGAATCTCACTAGAACAACGCATGGAAAGACTTAAAAGCGGTTTCACTAAAAGCGAAAGCAAACTCCTAGACCCTAGAAGCAAGAAGTTTGAAAAATAACTGTTTATAGACTCAATTGAAACAAAAGTGATCCAAATATCTGAAAAGTAACGGACTTTGAATCATCAAAAACAACGCATTTAAAGGTTTTGAAGCCATTTCCTTAAACCCTAGAAGCAAGTTTGCAAAATCACTGTTCTAGACTCAAATTGAAAACAAAGTTGATAAATTGTTTGAAAAAGTAACTAGGGCTTTGAATCTCACAAGAACAACGCATTTGAAGGTTTTGAAGCCATTTCCCTAAACCCTAAGCAAATCCTAAACCCTAGAAGCAGTAGTTTGGAAATCACTGTTCATAGACTCAATTGAAACAAAGTTGATCAAATTATCGAAAAAGTAAAACTAGGGCTTTGAATCTCACAATAACAACGCATTTTAAAGGTTTTGAAGCATTTCCCTAAACCCTCAGCCAAATCCTAAACCTAGAAGCAAGTAGTTTGGAAAATCACTGTTCATAGACTCAAATTGAAACAAAGTGATCAAATTATCTGAAAAAGTAACTAGGGCTTTGAATCTCACAATAACAACGCATTTAAAGGTTTTTGAAGCCATTTCCCTAAACCCTAGAATGCAAGTAGCTTGCAAAATCACTGTTCATAGACTCATTGAAACAAAGTGATCAAATTGTTTGAAAAAGTAACTAGGGCTTTGAATCTCACTAGAACAACGCATGGAAAGACTAAAAGCGGTTTCACTAAAAGCGAAAGCAAATCCTAGACCCTAGAAAGCAAGAAGTTTGGAAAATCACTGTTCATAGATAGACTCAAATTGAAACAAAATGATAAATTGTGTGAAAAAGTAACTAGGGCTTTGAATCTCACAAGAACACGCATTTGAAGGTTTTGAAGCCATTTCCCTAAACCCTAAGCAAATCCTAAAACCCTAGAAGCAAGTAGTTTGGAAAATCACTGTTCATCATAGACTCAAATTGAAACAAGTGATCAAATTATCTGAAAAAAGTTAGGGCTTTTGAATCTCACAATAACAACGCATTTAAAGGTTTTGAAGCCATTTCCTAAACCCTCAGCAAATCCTAAACCCTAGAAGCAATAGTTGGAAAATCACTGTTCATAGACTCAAATTGAAACAAAGTGATCAAATTATCTGAAAAGTAAATAGGGCTTTGAATCTCACAATAACAACGCATTTAAAGTTTTGAAGCCATTTCCCTAAACCCTCAGCAAATCCTAAACCCCTAGAAGCAAGTAGCTTGCAAAATCACTGTTCATAGACTCAAATTGAAACAAAGTGATCAAATGGTTTGAAAAAGTAACTAGGGCTTTGAATCTCACTAGAACAACGCATGGAAAGACTTAAAGCGGTTTCACTAAAAGCGGAAAGCAAATCCTAGACCCTAGAAGCAAGAAGTTTGGAAAAATCACTGTTCATAGATCAAATGAAAACAAAGTGATCAAATTATCTGAAAAAGTAACTAGGGCTTTGAATCTCACAATACACAACGCTTTAAAGGTTTTGAAGCCATTTCCCTAAACCCTAGAAAGCAAGTAGTTTGCAAAATCACTGTTCATAGACTCAAATTGAAACAAAGTGATCAAATTGTTTGAAAAAGTAACTAGGGCTTTGAATCTCAAGAACAACGCATTTGAAGGTTTTTGAAGCCATTTCCCTAAACCCTAAGCAAATCCTAACCCTAGAAGCAAGTAGTTTGGAAAATCACTGTTCATAGACTCAATTGAAACAAAGTGATCAATTATCTGAAAAAAGTCACTAGGGCTTTGAATCTCACAATAACAAACGCATTTAAAGGTTTGAAGCCATTTCCCTAAACCCTAAGCAAATCCTAAAACCCTAGAAGCAAGTAGTTTGGAAATCACTGATTGAGACTCAAATTGAAACAAAGTGATCAAATTATCGGAAAAAGTCACTAGGGCTTTGAATCTCACAATAACAACGCATTTAAAGGTTTTGAAGCCATTTCCCTAAACCCTCAGCAAATCCTTGATGTCGGTTTTGGGAAGCGACCAATTTAACCCTGAAATGTCGTTAGTAGTATAAGCAAATAGGGATCGTTCTATTCCGGGGATTGAGGGTACACCTGTCATTGTCAAACAATTAAACAATTAAAATTAAAACAAAGTATAATATTCACAAAGATATTCACAAGTATAAACATTATTTACGAAAAGGGGGGATTTTGTTTTTGGTTTTTTCTAAAATAAAACTAAGTTAACAAAACAATTAAAATGCAAAAACATAAAAATACAAATGGAATGAGAGAACAAAGATTAAAAACCGAAACCTATGATTAAAATTGATTCAAACCCTAATATTGTTCATCTAAGTCATGAGAAAGGAGTTGATCATGTGAAACGTTAAAAGCAAACAATTTCCCATATTTTACTTTTCAATGCTAATTAATCTAAATGAAAGCATAAAGACTAATCCTATCAAACATGCATTCAAGCCCTAGAAAGCTAGTCAAGCATAACATGTTCAACGCAATAAACATAGAGAAAGGCTATCAACTCAAGTGTACAACTAGTATGGAAAAGTCCACCTAATTGCAATTCCTTTAATTAAATTCGATCTTTGTCAAAACCTTTACTACTTTGATTCAAGTTTACACAAAACGAAAAGTCGATTTCATGTTCTTAAACCTAGCAACAATTATGCATAAACCTATAAGTGTCGACCCAAATAAGATTAATACACAAAGGATATCTATAACGCAAATTTAATTAAACAAAACTCACATAAGCAACTCTCGAAGAACAATAATATGAATCTGAAAATTCTCAATAATCATAAAAATTCCAGAAATTAACAATTGTTCAAAACATATATGTCAACTAAAGCAAACCAACGAAATCAAAGCAAAGGTTACAAAGGAGAATCGGATTACACCATGGATGGAAGATGATGAACGAATTAAGGATGTGGTCTCTTGAATCTCGAAAGCAAGCTTCAAGATGGTGGTGGATGATGATGCTCACGGCAATTCTTCTTCTCCCTTGGCCTTGCTTGAACTCGTGGCTTGCTCTAGAGGATGGAGATAGGAGAGGAAAACCTCACGGCAACAAGAGTAAAATTTCTGATTTTTTTCAAGTTTTCTAGAGAGTCTAAGGTACTTCAACGTCACATAAGAGAGTATATATAGGAGCACGGCCTCCTTGCTCTCCAAGCCGTTCCTCTTTCATTTCTCCATGGAATAATCATTCCACATAATTTCCTCCAATGGTAGCTCGCCACATAAGCCCTATGAGGTGGTCCAACCAATCAAAAATTCCATTTAATTCCCTAATAATCTTGGCCGAAATTACCATGATATATTCTGATTTATACTTTAATTTCGGCCAAAATTCCTTTAGGGAATATAGGAATGTATCTAGACTTCTTTTGAGCTTTTCTTGGTCTCCACCTTTTTCTCTTTCCTTTTATTTCTCCCTTGAATATCTCTTGCCGAATTCTCTAGGGTTTTCTTTTAATTCCCTTGTTTTCTCTTGGCATTGGACGGCAAACTCTCTAGGGTAAGTCTCCAAGTATATTTTCTTTCCATAAAAATTACCCTAGAAAATCTCAACCGAAATCCTCTTTGATAATTCTGATTTTCCACGTCATTTTCCTTGTTTCTCTCCTTGCTTTTGGACGGCAAACTCTCCCTAGGGTTTAATCATGCGTTAAAAACCCTAGTTCCATGGGCTTTGTGGGCTTTTATCCAATTAGCCGAAAATCCAACAAGTCTTGAGAGTTTTTGGGCCTCCATGCGTCACTTCTATGCCATGTCATCATCTAGAGTCTTCAAGAAGCTTCTCTCATGCCATGTCACTTCATTAATTCGATCTCCATTCATGGTTGGCTCAAGAGTCTTGTTTTGGCAAGCTTTCCTTTTCTGGACAGGGTTTCCTGGTTGGACCAGGAAAGCTTCATTTCTTCATTTCTGCTCATTTGTGCTTCCCTTTGTACTTCATCTTGTCTCCCTGCAACGTTGGCTAGCTTCTCTCTCCATTTGTGAGCTCATTTCAGCTCATTTGTGACAAGGACCTGAAAATAGAAACTGTTAGTGAAAAAATAGAAACTTTCCTAAAATGAAAAAGGGCAACTTTCCTAAACTGAAAATGGGAAACTTTCTAAAAATGAAAAATAAAACTACAAAATGGAAACTTTCTACAAATAGGAACTTTCCCATTCAAAGAATGGAAACTTTCCTAAACAGGGTTTTATTAAGGAAATAACGCAGAAAATGTAGGGAAATGCAGTTAAAACGTCGCATTAAAATGCTCCTATCAAATTCCCCCACACTTAGCTTTTGCTAGTCCCTTAGCAAAATCACACTAAGACACAACGAAATTTAAGACTCTATACATACTAGACTCTATGCCCTTCAACTTTTTGTCTCAGCAATCTCTTACTTTCACAACACCAAGATTAGCACTCAACCAAGATTCAATGTTTAAGCATTCGAGGGTTAATTAAAACACAAAATCCACACATACATAAGTAGGACTTGGTTGTAACAATGGTGATGGGTTCTGTTAAGCATGTTTCAAACAAGTTTGATTCAAATCCTCACAAGGTATATCCACTCTTTCTTCTCTCAGAATTCAAGGCAATGCTTAAAAGCTTATAATCACTCATGTATATGTGAGAGAACATATTTAAAGGCATTCAAATAGCTCACATATATAAGAAACGAAAAGCACTTTGTGAATATAATTTTTTTTTCAAAAGATCTCATGAAGGATATCAACTACTTGCACAGATGGACCCAAGCCATATGTTCAACTCTTGTAACTCATCTCCACATCAAGGGTTGTCCCATCTTAAGGATCAAGAAGGTCTTCTCGAGGGTTGTAGTGGGGCTAAGGCTCAAGGTTTAAAGAAACGAAAGGTAAAGATTTAACAAAGTGTCCTAAAAACCTAGCGGAGCACATGTAGATGTAGAGACCTCAGGAATCCACCAAGGCATTGAAAAACGTCACTTTCCCTAGAGGTAACATAAAAGGGGCCTAATGTCTTCATGTTGGGCCCAATCTTCATTGTAAACTTCCCTTGAACTATAGTGGAATGGAAAGGCCAAATTTTTCTGTAGTGGGCCTTCAGTTCAAAGTAAACTCCAAAATCACTAAGTATGGGGGACTAAAATCCATAATCATACATTTTTCTTTCTTTTTAGCCGTACACATTTTTTTCTTTCTTTCATTTTTCACGGCTTTCACATATTTTTTTCTTCTATGGACAAGTCTACCCCCACACTTGAACTTTCACCTCTTCTCAATTTTCATCCTTAGCACCAAACCCACGTAGTATGTCTCAAAAGATAGCTCCACTAAGTTCTTAGAACAAAGGGTAGGGTTGTAACTATACTAAGCTTCAGGGTTAAGGATTTTAAGGGTGATGAATGAAAAGGCTTAATGTAGGCTCAAAGGGGCTTATCTAGGGGAGTCCCACGAAGGGCACAAATAGGGACACAAGTTCATTTGGCAATGGTGGTAATTCCTAGGGTGCCTCTATCCCTTCCAGAATCAGGGCCATGTATTGATATAACGTTTCAACAAGCACAAGAGTGAATTCTAGCATTTTCTAGTCCATCAAACTTAATCTATGGCAAGTAGTCAATCAAATGAAGAATAATGAGATCATCAAAATATCGCCAAGAAATTAAGAATATATTTCATTTATCACTCCAAGAAAAAGGGACATGGCTCAAAATATCTCACATGGGATTTTATAAATCAAAACTCATCCTAACATGCTCATATTCTGTACCAAGGTCACGAGATCCATATCCACTACACATGCATACATTTTTCATATATCTCAATTAACCAAAGAATACCATTTTCAAAAATCATCTCAATCTTGTGATCCTCTTTTAGCCATAATTTCGGAGATATAAGCTCATCCTAGACAGTTGAAAGGCATCCTAAGACTCAAAACAAAAACAAAAGCAACGAAAAATTTTTAATTTTTTTGACATTTTTCAATTTTTTGTATTTTTCAATTTATATGACTCAAAATAAAAGACTCAAATATAAATCCCTTCCCCCACACTTAAATATTGCATTGTCCTCAATGTAATCAATCATAAGCATGCAATGAAACAAGTAAGCATATAGGGATGAAATTTACGAAAAGATCTACTAAATTCAAAAAGAAAGATGAAAAGAGAGAGAAATAGGGAAGGAGAAATCAAATCTGCGTGTGTAGACTCCTTCACAACTACTTCTGAATTGGGTTGCCTCCCAAGCAGCGCTTGAATTTAACGTCTTTCAGCCAGACGGACCTCCACTAAATAAAGTTAGTGACTATACAATAAAAGAAATACAAATTAATGATTTATATAAAAAGTCACTATTCACGATTTACTATTTACCCTTTTTTTTTTTTTTTTTTTTTTTTTACAAGTATAATTAGAAGTATTATCTACATAATTTCACACAGAGACACAAGTACAAAAAGTCACTATTCACAAATTTACAAGTATAAAGAGAAGTATAAATTACAAACTATCCACAATCTTCACAAATATATTACGTAAGAAGTTTATACAAGTATAAAATGTACAAAACAACACAATTTACATGTGGAGGTTATGTTCAAGTGTATTATTATCTTTACAAATAAAGTTAATATCTCAATTGATTACAAGTTGTAAGTCGAGCCCAATAGAAACCACTACTATTGGTGAGATACGATCTAGGGATAGTCGCCTAGACATAAGTTTCTTTCCTTTGTTTCAGAAGGCTAGATGGCCAGATTAAGAGGTAAGTGAGAGGGAGGACTCATTTTGGTGACACTACGGAGGCTACTCCCTCATTGAGGTTTAGGCCCCTATTGGCTACTCCCACATTGTGGTTTACGCACAGTCTATAGTATCTCTGAGATCCAATTGAACCCATCACCCAGGGTCTCAACCTAAGACACCACCTATATGCCCCTTACTCAGCTTGGAAAGAACTCATGTGTTAGACAGTTCTCCAAATGCTAATAAAAGCCGCCCTCAACCTCATAAGACCTCAGAAAGGCACTAATGAAGGGTTAAGGCCAATATTAACAAAAGGGCCCTTATCTACTCATACGATTTTACACACTTATAACAATCAAGAATTTAACAATATTCATAATTAATTCTTTACATTTCTTTTGTTTAACAAGATTAGACACATTTTTCACAAAAACTTCCAAACAAGATAACACAAAAACGTCACATTATGTACACTTTTTTTTTTTTTTTTTTTTATGAAATTAAGTACATTTATTTACATTCTTTCCTTTTCTGTACAATTATTTTCAACACTTAGGTACGGGAACAGGGAGTCTCGATGTGCAATGGGACTGAAACAGCTACCCTTTTCAAGACTATGTTTAATCCAATATACCTTAGTGAATCACAACATTTTCGTTTGTTACAAATATCATTGATTTCAAATTAAATTCCAAGCGGTAAATCAAGTGGACGTGCGGCCCAAGTATAGTCGTCTAGACACAAAGTCCCTCCTACATCCTTTGGGCAACCTTACTGAAATGGCCAGGTAGGGGAGGACGAACACGAGAGACAAAATCCATTTTGGCATGAGCTAAGCCCATTTGTAAGCACTTCTGGATTCAAAAACCGTCATGATCGTTGTCCCCTTCCTAGACACCATCCCACATAGGCTATACTTACTTGGATGAAAAAGGTCCTAAGTGTGAAGACAGTTCAATGAATGTTAATAAAGGCCGCCCTCAACCTTAAGGGACCTGGACTAGGTACCAATAAGGGGTTTAGGCCATATTAATAAACACGACTTCACCTATTCCTTCTTTAATTTACAACTCACAATTAAAATTCGTATTCAATAATATAAATAACAACCTAAGTAATTAATTAACTAATTAACTAACAATTAACAAATTAAGAGAATTACAAACAATTAACAAGTAATTTTTTTTTTTTTTTTTTTCGAACACAAATATAAACAAAACAAATATTCACAATTTAACAAGTGATTTTTCAATCCCCGGCAACGGCGCCAAAAATTGATGTCGTTTTGGGAAGCGACCAATTTAACCCTGAAATGTCGTTAGTAGTAAGAATAGGGATCGTTCTATTCCGGGGATTGAGGGTACACCTGTCATTGTCAAACAATTAAACAATTAAAATTAAACAAAGTATAATTTCACAAAGATATTCACAAGTATAACATTATTTACGAAAAGGGGGGATTTTGTTTTTGGTTTTTCGAAAATAAAACTAAGTTAACAAAACAATTAAAATGCAAAAACATAAAAAATACAAATGGAATGAGAGAACAAAGATAAAACCGAAACTATGATTAAAATTGATTCAAACCCTAATATTGTTCATCTAAGTCATGAGAAAGGAGTTGATCATGTGAAACGTTAAAAGCAAACAATTTCCCATATTTTACTTTTCAATGCTAATCTAATGAAAGCATAGACTAATCCTATCAAACATGCATTCAAGCCCTAGAAAGCTAGTCAATCATAACATGTTCAACGCATACATAGAGAAAGGCTATCAACTCAAGTGTACAACTTAGTATGGAAAAGTCCACCTAATTGCAATTCTCTTAATTAAATTCGATCTTTGTCCAAAACCTTTACTACTTTGATTCAAGTTTACACAAAACGAAAAGTCGATTTCATGTTCTTAAACCTAGCAACAATTATGCATAAACCCTATAAGTGTCGACCCAAATAAGATTAATACACAAAGGATATCTATAACGCAAATTTAATTAAACAAACTCACATAAGCAACTCGAAGAACAATAATATGAATCTGAAAATTCTCAATTAATCATAAAATTCCAGAAATTAACAATTGTTCAAACACATATGTCAAACTAAAGAAACCAACGAAATCAAAGCAAAGGTTACAAAGGAGAATCGGATTACACCGGAATGAAGATGAGATGAACGATTGATGTGGTCTCTTGAATCTCGAAAGCAAGCTTCAAGGATGGTGGTGGATGATGAT
>JANPXK010000037.1:0-11619 GCA_024704745.1 Rosa lucieae
TCCCCCGAGTTAAACTGAACAAAAACAATGCTCTAAGTCAATCATGCACTCAAAATTTATTCAGATCTTAGTGTATGGTACTGCACTCACCCCTCGGTACCAGCGCTGATGTTTCAAACGTCAATCCATTACATACATCAACATGGAATGGATGGAGGACAACGTTTTAAAAAAAACAAAAATAAAATAAAATTGTCTCCACAATTCGTTAGCCTAAATTAAAAGTAAATTAAAATGGTAACCAATTTGCAAACAGAATATCACCAAAAAAGATCATTCAACCTTACACACAAAACAAAACAGTCACTAAAATCATTCCACCAAACTCACAACATACGGCCATAGTTGCAGGGACATTATGCGGAATCCATTTACGACATTAGTTTATTACACACAAACTAGCCAGTCTTCTCCTAATTATGTAAAAGAAGGAACAACGCGTGCAGGGAGAGGTTCAGAAACTGTAGTCAGTGCCTCGCAGTGCGACGGGCCTTAAATTTGATTCCTGAAATATCAAGTGGGATATGGCGTTCTCGGATGAAGTTCCCGTTGTACGCTGCACGTCCAAGTGATTTTGCATCAATTGGAGTTTCCTGAGCTGCTGCTGCCCATACAGAAACACGTACTGCATTCATTGGATGATTGACTATGTCAACAGCAAGCCGGATCCTCTGGTCGGCGGAGTTGAACTGTGTACAAAAAAATATAATTTGTGTATACGAAACGGTTATGCATATATCCTCAGAATCATTCATATAATAAGGTACGGAAACTAATTCATACAAATGGACATTACAAACTCACCCCTTCAAACCAACGTTTCCGGTAATACTGCATGTTCCTTATTAAAAATATACCAGAATCCTCGGTCTTTCCGTTGGTTGGGGCTTCTTTAGGATAAACTGTGCACACAGATGCTAGTCTTGCATACAATGCAGGAAGTAGTCTGATTTGATTACAGAAAACCTTCTGAAAAAGGTCCATCTGTGAACAACATAAAGGACCACACATGAACCATATTGGATTACTAAATTAATGTCCAACCAAGCATTAGTAATTTAAATTACTGCAAATGCAATATCAAGATTCGACAAACATGGGTTTTAAATTATTAACTTACCACACCATTTGCATAAGCCTCACGACGCTCTCTAGCATCCTTGTCGGGGCAGCTGTCCCAAATCTCACATTCTCCCTCATCCGGGTTGAAAACAACCAAAAACCAGTTATCCACAACTTCGTCGTGCATGGGGAAGAAAATCTACATGTATTGTTTACAATGTATACTTATGGTTGTGTCAACAAGACCTACAAATTTTTCTATTTTGAGAAATTACCAATAACACATACTCTTACCTGCTTGCACGAACCCAATCGGCAACTATATCTACGAAGCCGGCATATAGTCACCACAGACGATACCAGACCGTCCACAACACTGCCACTTGCGTAATCTTTAGCACGTTCCTGAGATAAAATATATGCTCACTTAGTTGTGCCCCAATAACATAACCATGGGTTCTGACCTCTTCACTAAACTTACCGAGAAATATGTGGGCATGAACCATATGTCGCTTTGTTTGTCAAACAGGTACGAAACAGATATGTCTACAATCTGAAATAGTGCACATAACGATTAGACCGTTATACTTAGTAACTAATGTTACAATAAAGGAATTGCAGAATTCCATTCACCTGACTTGTGATACACTGCATCGGTGAAAGGCAACCTAGGTCCCATCTAGAGATACTATGATCTCCATACCTTGCAACCTCCCGACTGTATAAAATGAAATACGAGAACCCATAAGTTGTTTGTCCCATTATCCAAATCACCTAAGCATTGTTAAGTCCCATACAACTACCTTCCTTACGTACATTTGACTTTTCCAGTCTCACCTCATATAAATTGACAAACGAGGAAATAGAAGTGGAATTAAATGTTAATAGGTAGTTACCTTCCAAGACTGTCACACTCAGTCATCACCTTGCTGAACAAGTAAGTAATCAAAAACGATTCACTGTTCGATATATCAGCAACTTCACAAAATTTCACCATATCATCATGTTCCATGCTTTCGTTGGCTGATTTTCGCTTCAACGAGAACCTTTTGTCGTCCATACCAACCTACAATCTCACATAAATGTTTAGCGTGCAGTACACTGAATTCTCAAATATAATGGTGTAGCTAACAACGTTACCAATTCGTCAAACATTACTGTAGTCAGTATTAATCCCTCCATTTAAACAAAGTAATGTTCAGTTACTATTTTTTTCATATGCATGTACTGACAACATAAATTACCATATTAGGTTGATGACGCCCACCCAGACTTGGCAATCCCGTGTCACGAGGAACTATGTCATCTTCATACATATCTAATTCATCCCCCCCTTTTTGGTCACTCGGACCCTCCTCATCAAGAACTTCCTTCATCACTTCTACAACCATGTTACTAATCCCTCTCTCCCTCATTTCACAAATAGATGTTTGCAGTGTCATAATAGCATTGCGTAGCCCAACCATATCCGGTTCTATATGAGATATGCAGGATCTAACCTCCTGAAATTCGCATTTGAAAGCATCAACATCATTCCTAACCTTGTGTAGATCTTCAACAATAGTTGTTTTCAGTCCTGTACTTGCATCAACAGATCCGGCATTATCTAGGAATCGAGTGGTGGACCAACGCTTGGTCGCTATTATACCAGTCGAGTAATACCCACCATTAGCCTCTGCTTGATCATACATAATTCTTGCTTGCTTGTTATTCCAACATAGTACCGGAGATGTGTATGTCGGAACAACTAGGAACTTCATTAGCATTGTATCCAAATAGAAAAGCTGCAGAAATGCAATACACCCATTCACAGTTGAAGACACCCCATTCTTATACCTTCCAACTCCTTCAACAAGATTTCTTAATGCAAAGGACGCCCAGTTTTTTGTGCTAATTGTTTTTGGATCCTTTAGGGCGAGAAGCAGCCTCGGATCCACTGCATCACTTTCAATTGGCAAAATAATAGTGGACAGGGCATAAAGGCAGAAACTTATTACAAATGTTTCATCGGCAGTTTCTGATTCAGCCACCATCTTCCCCACAACTTCCAAGCTTATTTCGTCCTCAACACCACAAAATTTGGACTTCAACTTAACAATGTCAGGTTCAGCCAAGCTTCCTGTTAAATCTACGTCACCCCCACCATCCCTTACACTCATGACATGGCGGAAATCTTCAGCGGTCACCGTTAAATGTCTCCCATGAATCTTTATCGTTGATTTTTCGACATCAAAGTTGTTGCACATCATGTGGCATAAAAGGACGTTCAGTTCGCTGCACCTGAACGTGAATATAGCCCCAAAACCCGTTGCATCTATAGCTATTTTCTTCTCTTCTGACAATCCAGTACATATTGATCTAAATTCCCTCATGCGTCGACCTACTATGGGACTCACCGGACAATCTCCAGGTATGACATCACACTTATCCAATTTAGTCTGCCCAACATCATGTCCTATGGAGTCTTCAAGGGAACAACCTGTCTCCTGAAATATAATTGCAACTTGTTTTCACAATTTATAAACTCTTACTACTAATACAGTTAACATTACCCAAGTTTGTCATATACCTTTGTACAGCCCGATGATGATTTTAATGTAAGCATCGAATTATTTGCGCCAAACCCCCTACACATACAAATGTTAGTGTTCACTCGCAAGTTCAATGATTTTCCCCAATTTATCACAAATAATAATTCATTTCACTATTCTTACACTTCACTCCGGTCAGATTGCATGCCGCCCTCACTACTTATTGGCTCCGTGACTTCGTTCTCAGTCAGCGAAATCATTCTTTTCGGTCCTTCACTTGTCTTCAACCTCATATGCTGCACATATGTCAATATAACATTGTTATATAATATACTATTGCCACACTCCATATTTCTGTACAATGTATGTCGGTTCACCATATATTCCATGCTGTTCCAGCAATCACTACATGTATACAAATCAAGTGGCTTCGAAATTTACTCATGCTTAATCATAATCACCTTATTCATATATCTGTTACGACAACCATATTGAGTTACTAATCCTTGTTTACCAACGTTTCAAGCCCATCATTAACACACCACCATTATCTATATGTAATTATCATATCATATTTTACAATACAAAACAGATTTATTCTGATCCCACAACATACTCCAGCAACACTGCATGATCGGGTTTGCAATATTTAAGTACCACATTTCTCAAAACTAACAAACCTCACTTACATAACTTATCTACCACCATGTCAACAGCAATTTCAATTCACACAATGCTATGCCCATTGTTATATGGGAACAAACGTCCCAATCTGATAATCCCATCACAACCGCATCTACATAAATGAGCAGCAAACATTTCAGCCGTCAATACTCTTCTTATGAGTTTTTCATTGCAAATTATCTACTTCTTCCACTTGTAACAATATAACATCACACCACACATATGTCCAACCTCAAATTCATTTCCACATAATCTCTATACAAACACAAACAACCCACCGTTCAGTTTAACCAACGAGTATCAATAATGGCCTTTCCAAAATAATTGTTTTCATATTCAACAATGACCAAAACACAATCAAACATAAAATAACTTCAAATCAATGTTCTGCATATTTAACAAGTTTTTCAGCTGGACTCACGCACACTTGCAGTAGTTTATGTACGCTCTTTTGACTAACTTCATAACTAAATACGCCTACTTCATCCTCTTACCTTGCCTCACTTGATTCGCATTAAATAACACTTTCATATGGACATCTGGTACACAACTAAACAAGAACAAAAAATATGAACCTCTGCAAATTCTACCCCAGTAGTTTCCCAATTTCGGAGTCCGGCAGAGGCGAAAATGTTCGGTCATCAACTTGTTTTCAACGGCTTTTTTCAAGTCCTTACATGCCATACTCATAATATTATTCTGTATAATTAAATAGACAGCCCATTATATCAAACTATGATATCAATCAATCAACTACTAAATTCACAGTAAACATACCATCTCACACAATAACATCATCACCAACCATCAAGTCTACACTCACTAACCCATAAAGTCTACACAAATTTCATAATTAATGCACTGGAAGTTCTATATCAGATTCCCTGCTCATACATCTGGGGACTGCTTGCTCAATCCCAAAGCCTACAGATTCAATTTCTTATTCCCTACACTTTCATATAACCTCTACATACAAATCGATTAACAACAACATTCCGATCACATATATTACCTGAAGCTGTCGATGAAACCAGATTGTATTTCTTCCGGCAGCCAATCCTTGAGAGTATTTGCCTTACTCCGTCCTATTTGGCTGTATCGGACACTAGGTATCGATATTACTGTGCCTTCTTTTCCAAATCGCAATTACTACTCCTTCACATAAGAACGCCCCTTCCACAATGATAAATCGTTTGCAGTATGGTGTTTTCTTCGCACGGAATTTTGATGTTTTGTACACAGGGAGGACGATGGAGACCACTATTTAGTCTTCCAACCTTATCTCCTTCTCGGTGCACCCGCCTTTCTCCTTCTCCCGTAAAAGCCCCTGTGGTTACTTCGTACTTTACAGTTTCATCTTACCTGTCGTATGCGAGTTGACGCGGTCAACCTAACGGAAAACTCTCACGCCATCTCTTGGTCTACAAATGCATTGGTTCATTGCAGCCCACTCCCTTAAATAATACAAAGTTTGTATATCAGTTCTAATTTGCTTGCTACTAACTAGAACAGGTGTTAACATGCAAACCTAAAACTGAAGATAAACTAAAAGTAGGTATTACATTGTACGTTATGAAAGAGCTCAATCAGGGCAAAGCAGAACCAGAACTGAAATAAGCATGTAGCTTAAAACATGAATTTATTCATCAATAAGAGTATAATAAATCAATAAAATGTACATGACCGAAGATGTTAAACATATACTCAAGTCAGAACTTACACTTACACGCAAGGCAATTTGGAAGGGGCCATGATTTAAATCATCTTGTCTGCATTTAGCTTTTTGTTATCTTAATTTCCCAATTAGTTCCTTTTCATTTTATACAGATGAAAGCCAAGTGTTAGGTGCCACGTAAGTATATCCCTGAAAATGCTCACCCGCTGTTGGTGTAGGAGCTGGTGAGTCATCTAGAGGCATTGTTGTCCAGCACCGGTCAAAATTGGCCGTGCATTCTTTTCCAGTCACATCTGGCTTGAACTTTGGGAGCAGTTCTCTGGCCTCCAACTTCTTCCAGTTGATTGTTTTAAACCATTTATGACTTTTGATATTATCACCTCCACTGGGGCCACTGCCTAACCTTTGGGATGGTTCCTTTTGTAGCAACTGCAAAAATAAAGAGAAGTTTTCCATTGTTTCTAGCGGTTCATTCAACAACATGAAAGAGAATAGGAAGGAGAAGATCAGGGAAGCATGTACTGACTCCCTTGAGCAAAGAGTGAGCTTCAGTGGTAAGGTAAGGTGGAAGTTTAACTTTCTCTCTGATGATTCTCTCCTGAAGTTTCTTTCTATTTGCATGCGTAAATGGTGGCTGCAGAAAGGGGGGAAAAGAAATTTGTTTAAACAATATACATAAGACACAGATAATCAGCAAAAAATAGGACAACAGAGTTCAGAAAGAAAAAAAATAGTAAAACATGTCAAACTTTTGTCAAGATAAGTACCATAAATCCATATAACTGACTGATTCAGTTTAGTGTGTCGTCTATTTTTATAATTTTCCAGAACACACAAATTTTCCTAGGGCAGGTAAAAAGCTAGGAACTTTAGAATGCAGGCCATGGCTGTTGGCAACATGCAGACCGTGATTTTGACTAGGACTCGTGTATTAGCAGGGTACTAACTATCTCAAATGTTAAACAAGTTTTACCCAGTTAGAATTAGAACAAAAGGAGAGGCCCTTTGGACAGGTAGAGTTCCCAACCTTCTTCAGTATTTATCAATAAACACACTGTTGAAAAGAACGATATGACTAACTAATTGCCTTAATCAAATATTTGAATATCAACATTGCTTACTAATGAATTCCATAAGGACCATTCCCGAGTTGAATTTACAATTTTCTTTGGTTAAGTCGAAGGTTTACCTGACCACTTAGCATCTCATACAAAAGTATACCAATGCTCCACCAATCTGCATCTTTGTTGTGGCCTTTAGACGCAGAATTTCAGGAGCCATGTATTCGGTGGTTCCACACATTGAATTCGATCTATCTTCATCAATTTCCTTTGCTAGTCCAAAATCCGTCAGCATCACCTGTATCAAAAGTATCAGTTTCAGGTCACATGAACATCCAGCAAGAAAACTATACAATTCTACGCAGGTTCCTACAACAGAGCTGAGTGAATGAGCATAGCCATTACATGCCCATCAGCCCATGAGAACATTTTCCGGCTTAAGGTCCCGATGCACAATCCCGCATTTGTGAAGATGTGAAACAGCAGACACTATCTCAGCAGTGTAAAACCTCGCCTGATCCTCACTACTCAACAAAACACCGATATCAAAAACACTGTACTGTAACATAGACAGAGCCACTACACAAATCCCTTCATGTACTCAAAAACCACATTCACCTGAATATCCCCTGCCGGTACAGATGATAACAAATGCCCTCCATTCATGAAATCCATGATCAAGTACAGCTTACACTTGGTCTGAAAATTCAACACAAGAATTACCACCATTCATTCATAGAATGACACAATCACACCAAAATTGGGGTTGTACCTGAAAAGAGTAGCGGAGCTAAGCAAAATAAAAGGGTGCACAACTTTGGTGAGAATGTCCCTCTCAGCCTTCATGTAATCCACATGGTTCTTCTTGATAACAGTCTCCTTCCTCATGACCTTCATGGCATAAAGCCCATCACCATCTTCATCGCCACCACTGCTCTTCTTCTCACCTGAAACACCTTCCCGAACCCGCCCTTGCCGACGACTCTGAGAATCTCGAAATCCCAAGGCCCGAACTTCCGAACCGCCGATTCCTCATCTTTTCACGGTTTCGGGAACGGCGTCTTCGTCTTCCTCGGAGTCGGAGTTCGCGCGCGGTGAAGGGGAGGAGGGGGAGGAGGAGGAGGGGAGTGAAGCGCGGGGAGGGGCCGACGAAGGAGTGGGAGCGGTTGTGGATGACGAGTAACGACGGCGAGAATGAAGTGGACGCCCGCCGTCGTTGAGTGGGGGTTGGGGGGCCGAAGACGTCGTTAAAGTCGAAGTCTTGAGGCGGATGAGGAGGAGGAAGTGGGATTGTGAGCTTGGTGAGCTTTGTGGCAAGAGGGAAGGAGGGTTTTGTTATTGTTCTGAGAGGAGGACACCATGATTGATTGGTTTTGGGTTTTGGGTTTTGCTCTGAGCTTTCTCTCTCTACATTTTGCTGGGTTTTTAGAGAGAGAGAGAGACAGATTGGCAACTGTAAAGTTGGTTATATAGGGAGGCTGGCGGGTGAGGTTGACTGGTAGTCGCAACGCGCGCTTTGAGATTCGTCAATGCCACTTCCCTACCTGGTTTACTGGTGGTCAAAACCTTTCTGTTTTTGGTAAGTAAACGTTCAGAGAATTTCCACTATATCTCTCATCTTCGAGAAAACTAAAGAAGATAAAAATTAGCACTTTGCCGACGAGTTTTTGTTGAGAGATTAAAGAAGTCGATTATATTTTGGTCTGTAAAATCCTCTGAAAATAAAATTAAAAACGTTATGCTATTGGTGGTAAATTGTAACTCTGTAAATGCCTTCAAGAGTTCAAGAGAAAAATTTGCTTACAGAATTTCATTAGAACATGATCAATTTGTTTGATTACTTTTGCTAACCACATATTTATTTATTTTTTAGTTGATAATCATCAGTTTTGTGGATCAAACAATTTAGCAATTTGTTACTTTGAGGGAGGAATCATAATTTATTTCATCGAATAACCATATAGAAGAAATAGGAGACACGTGTTTATAAAATCAATTATATCTAAATTGAGACAAAATTGTCTGTTAGACTGTTTTAGTGAACTAATAAAATATAAACCCAAAAGTGGATTTTTTTTTTTTTTCATTGCTATGACATAAAATTGAACAGGAAGTATTTTCAGTTTTTCTCTCAGATGAAATGATAAGCCATACATGCACCAGCACAAACACAAACAGCTAGAAACAAGCACTTAATCATTGCAAAACATTTGAAAACATCGAGTTAAAAGCCACAGATGAATCAGCACAAATACAAAAGCAAAGTGACCAAGAGTCAAACGGAGACTAAAGAAATTTTATAGAAGTTCAGGTATGTAGTGCAAATCGTGCCAAATGGAAAATAGTAAACCATGAAAACAGAGTTTCATTACTAACTATGAATATCTTTTTACTTGCAGAAATGGTTGTTGTAGGAGAAACTCAGCGAATATACAAGCTGCAGCCCACACATCCAGCCCAGGTCCATATTGTTTGGTGCCAAATAACAGCTCAGGTGCTCTATACCATCAAGCAAAGACCTATTCATATGGCTCAAGAGCTTAAAGAAACAAAATTTAATAGCACAATACTTATTAAGCTTTGCTTCAGTAAAGGAAATAAAATTACACCTAATGAGACCTAACGCGAAATGGATCAGCGTCATTACAATAAGAAGCATACCTGATGAATGAACCTGCGATCTGGAGTCCCAAATATTGGTGCCAAACCAAAATCTGCGGGTTTAGGAGTTAAACTATATGTCAGGATTGACCTACTCCAGGACCAATTGAACAATCACTATTCACTAGCTTTCTACTACCAGCCCACATATGCAATATGCACAATTCCATTTTGGAAGTTATGAATGAAATGAACTCGGTCTAATTGCTTAACAATTATACAATGTCATCTAATGTTTCACTTCCCCAAAACTCAGAAACTCAAACTTCACATACATACATTAGATCACTCTAGGGACAAATGCTTTAAGCTAGCTAATTTGTGTTCGTTTGTTTAGGCTACTCGAACTCCCGAAGAATCAATCATAGGGATGCCCCAAGCCCAAGGCCCAATATTCAGAACTGAGCTAGGCCTCCTTTACTTTGGATCCATTTTTCCTTTTCTTTTCTTTTGAAACTAGGCCATTGTACAGAACTAGCAACTAGCAACTAGCAACCAGAAACCAAACCGGATTTTCGCATTCATGGAATGAACATAGAAAACGGGGCAATCCGGTCCACATAACACCATGAAAGGGACCATCCAATAAACAGGTGTACTAGAAAGCCCACATGAATACCAGGCCCATAATAATCCCAGATGCATCAGTCTTCAAGTCCTAAGATTCTATTCACACCAGTTCATACTGGTCACCCGCAACAAAATTTCTAAGAAGTTTCAGCAATGGTTGCATGGCTCCACAAAATTTAACTCGTATGGAGAAGTTGTTAATTGTCAATGGTTTCATCCACCAGTTGCATCCAAGGATCATGATAAAGCTCCAACTACCTACCTAGTTCACACATGGATTCAATTACGTTCTATACGTCTCTCTTCCATGAATTGTTTTATGCAATTATTGTCTCTCTCCCTCTACCCGTCTCATTTTCAATGTTTTTGGACCATGTCAAATGCTTAGAAAGAACACTGCAAAGCTTCCTAGTTTCCGATCAAGCCTTTCATTTGTAAATTAAGCTGTGAAATGGAAAAATAAAAAATGAATGAATGTTAACTAGCTAGCTCATTGAGTCACTGTGATGATGTTATTTCATCAAGTGGGAAAAAATGGATATTTGAAAGGGTTTTTCTTGCACCTAAATTGGAATTTCATCCACCAGTTGCATCCAAGGATCATGATAAAGCTCCAACTACCTAGTTCACACATGGATTCAATTATTAAAAAAAAAAGAATGCATTAATCAATATCTATCTGGAGAATAATTAGAGGCCTAAGAAATAATGAAAATTAATTTTAAGATAACTGGAACCGGTTCATTTGAATATGTGGAAAATTCATTTCCATTAGACTCTCCAAATGGAAACATAGTCCAATCCGTGGAAAATTCATAGGCACATGCATGCACATTACAAGTCGACAAAAGGAGATTAATTAGAGAAAGACACCACAAGGAGATGCTTCTGTACAATAAGTCAACTTAGATGTCCAACTCAAAATACATAAAATGATATATATATCATTATCATTTTCCAGCGGTGGTTGGCTTCAGTAAAATAATAGGAGTTTAGTTGCTCGAGATTATAGTCAAAAATAAGGTGTTCACATCCCCAGTCTCTGACTTTCTTCCTATTATTAAGCTTAAGCATATGCAAGACCAAATTTCTATAAAATGCACATTCACAGTACATTGGTTTATAGCACCAAAGAACACATCCTTTGCCCTGACACAAAAACACACCAAACTGGTAGTTGAAAAATGACTATAATGATTAAACAAGTAGAATTGTAAAAAAAAAAAACGTTGAGACCGGTTGTGGGTCAGCTGAATTAAACATGTAAGAAGTTTCAGCAATGGTTGGCTCTACAAAATTTGACTCATATGATCGAAGTTGTTAATGGTTGTTGTCATCGAATAGTTAATTCAATGTCAGATGAATGACTTTAAAT